>JAPYKE020000185.1:102500-180000 GCA_028554795.2 Sinohyriopsis cumingii | reverse complement strand
TGTAGGTATGTATTCCTATATTACTCGGAAGTGTTTGGGAAGCTTGAACGTCTTGGCCAAAACAGATCAAGCAGTCACTATATCATGCATAATGTGAAAGGGAAGAACTCTCTACTGCAAGGTGCTAGTCAAAGGTACCAATGGTAATAGCCTGTACCAAATAATTTTGCAGTAAAATAACTTTACCGTCATGTATAAGTTATATGTTCTAAGTCGATACCTAAACACTTATTAATTGCTTACGTCCGCGCACCAAGGACAAATTCGATTTAATATTTGATTTACATTAAAATTTATAAAAGACACTACCATAGAAAATCTCATCTCATAAATGAATCATAAATGAAACGGAAAAAAGGTGAATGTTTGCGTAGGCAGACGATTTGAACGAGAATGGTGAGCGACTGCTGAAGATGTGCTTCTCCAACACCCTTTGTGTGTCCAACACCTTCTTCAAATGCAAGGAGATCAAACAGGTGTCATGGAGACAACCACGATCCCGCCACTGGCACAACCTAGACCTTGTCATCACCAGGCTTGCGGAACTGGCAAGTGTCCTCCTCAGCCGCAACTACCACAGTGCCGACTGCGACACGGACCACTCCCAAGAAGCTTCAACACGCCAAGAAGAAGGGTGACCCACGCATCAACACCTGCTGTGCAAGCAGCCCAGAGAAGACACAGCATTTCATCAGCAAACTGCATGATGCTCTCACCAAAGAGACACCTGATGGCACCATCGACTCCAAGTGGTCTCACCCCCGTGACGCTGTGTACAATTCATCCATCACTGCCTATGGGAAGAAGGAGCGCAAAAATGCCGACTGGTATGAGACCAACTGGGAGGAGACGGAGCCCGTGACTGAGGCGAAGAGAAATGCCCTCCGGGCATACAAGGCTGCACCTAGCCCTAGTACACTACAAGCCCTCCGGACTGCCAGGAACAACGCCAATCAGACCCCATGCCGCTTCGTCAACAACTATTGGCTGAACATCTGCACCAGTATAGAGACCGCTGCCGACACCGGGGATGCAAGAGGGATGTACGAATGTATCAAGAAGGCGACAGTCCCCACCTCCAACACCGCACTCCTCAATCCCAGGACGGGCAAAGTCATCACTGACCAGGAGAAACAGCTATAGCGATGGGTTGAGCACTATCTCGAGCTGTATGCAATCCAAAACGTCGTCACCGACATCGTCCTGGACACCATTTCAGACCTGCCAGTCATGGAAGAACTAAACACACCGCCCACCCTAGAAGAGCTCTGAAAAGCCATCGGTTTCCTCGCTTGTGAGAAGGCTTCTGGGAACAACAGCATCCATATCAGGGCTGACGGCAAGCTGTTCAACATCGTCCTTCTCCGTGCTTAGACTAAAGTCATAGAGGTTCTCATCCGTGAATATCTCTTTGCCGGCGATGCGGCCTTGACACCACACACGAAAGATGGACTATAGCAGATGTTATGCCGCCCCTCCCACGCCGGTAAGGAGTTCGGACTAGCCATCAGTCTGAGGAAAACGAACGTCATGGCGCAGGATGAAGAATCTCCTCCCACCATTGGCATCGATGGGTACAACCTAGAAGTTGTTGAGAACTTCACATACCTCGGGTATACATACATACATATATATATATATATATATATATATATATATATATATATATATATATATATATATATATATATATATATATATATATATATATATATATTGTACGTACATGTGTTTGTGTTAATCAAGCTGAGAGAGATAACTTCTGTCGGGATGGTTAGTTGATCTACGGCCCGGCCAAAACATGACCATATGGAATCCGGAATGTCAGTGCTGGCCTGTTGTTGTTGTTGTTGTTGAGTTTAATAATAGTGGCGTGCGCACAATTGTGCATGTGCCACATTTTTCTGACTGCACCGCAGCCTGCTAGTTGTTCCTGGGGAAGATGATGGTGCCACCGTCCCCAGGTTTTTATGGATTCAATCTGTGGGTCCATAAAGGTCCCTACAGTTGAATGGTTGGCTGTCATTAGTGGGAAGAAGATTTCGGGAACAGTCCTGCTTGCTTTACATCGCTGGTTTCTTGTTGCATTTCCATGGTGTTTCTGCAATTTTTATTTTTTATTTTTTTATTTTTCTTCTTCAAAATGTTCTAAAAGGGGGGTGGTGTTCTATGCTGTCCTGTTGATTGGCACAAACCTAGCCGAGATTATGATGGATTTCGCCGTGGATAAAAATATCCAACTTCCCCCAATGAACAAAGGACTACACGTTGCAATCAGTCCAATGATTCTACTGTAAGTAACTAACATTAATAGTAAAACTATTTTTTTCATTATTCTGTACTGCATGAGCTCATAATAATGCCCATTACAAGAGTATTTTAACGTTAATACATTTTCGTTTTTGCATAAGAAAAGAAAATGAAATGTATGTGCCTCTTCATTGGTGTATTTATAATTCAAATCAAAGAAGATATATATATATATATATATATATATATATATATATATATATATACATATATATATATATATATATATATATATGATTTATTTTCAACACACACACACATACACACACACAATATAATTTCTTATCTTGAAATAATTCTTAGAACAATACAACCATAATAATTTTAAAACTTAGCATACCTGTTGATTCTACATTCAATGCTATTTAACATTTTCAACTTTCTGGAAATCCAAGGGCCAATGAGAATCCATTCTTTCTGGCCCTCTGTGTCTTTTGGCTCAGTTGGCACAAATTTCAGACTGGAAAAATTCTTCTGCAGAACAAATGGGACACAGTCAAGGACGAAGAGAAAATATTCAACAGGCCGTGTGCGAAGGTGAGCGCGTAATATCAAGCAAATTTGTGAGACTCTGGGAGAAAGATTCATTCTGCCAAAGAACAACATCTTGAATTCTATAAGTTTTACATTGTATAGCCCGAAATAGGTATACAAAAACAGACTCCGAGGCAAATCTCTGAAATAGATTTAGAAAAGCATGCGCAAAAACCAAACAAACAAAATACTATCTGTATTAAATCATAAAAGGCAGAAATTATACAATGAAGTTGTTAAGGACGATGGGAAAGTGTAACTTTATATGTATTTCTTGTATTTTAAATATAAAGGCTTTATACATGTATATTTAGAATTTAGAATTATATATATATATATATATATATATAAAGTTCTTCGATTCAGAAAAGCGCTGTCTTTTCCTTACAGCGATTCCGTAACTCATTCCCCAAGATGTAACCGTATCTCCACGGTTATTGGTGACACCTTGTTATAGACCCTGAACTGCTTCTTCTTCTTCCTCTTCTTCTTCTTCTTCTTCTTCTTCTTCTCTCTCTCTCTCTCTCTCTCTCTCTCTCTCACCATGGGCAAAGACATTTCTTACCTTATGAGTATTCCCTTCTCATAGCAACAGATAAGAAGAAGGTAATGATGCAAACCATATCATAACAGTTGGTGGACAATAAACAATAAACAATATCATAACATATTTAACCATTAACATTTCTTTATTAAAAGTAAATTCAGAGGTTAAAGAATATGGCTTGACATATCACTAACTTAGTCACTTTGGCTGTTTGCCTGACCGCTAAAATTTAACGTGTACCTAATTTGACGGCTCTCTTTATGCATCTGAAATTATTTTGGATCTTATATGTTAATGTTACTATACCTGGAGTGCATACCTATGTAAAGGTAAAATAAAGCACGCTAAACAGTGAAAAGAGTACATGACCTTTATTGTCTATAAAACATGTACTCAACTGTATTATCATCAAGCAACTGTTAAAAGATCAGTGCCATGCTCCGCCAAATGACTGCAGATTTGCATAATTGCAGGTATTGAGATATTTCGTTTTGTCAATACGGTAGCTAACACAGTATTACTATTGTATTTTTGTCAATTTTCTGTTCTATTTTATGTTCTTGCATTATCATGAATTTGTTTAATCTGATGTAATCTCTTTTTAAGAGGAAATAAAGTCAGTCAATCAGTCAGTCATACATACATACATACATACATACATACATATATACATGCTACATACATACACACATACATACATACATGCATACCATACATACGTACATACATACATACCATACATACATACATAAATACATACATATAAAGATACATACATACATACATACATACATATATACATACAGACTTACATACATACATACATACATACATACATACAAGATACATACATACATACATACATACATACAAAGATACATACATACATTACAAAGATACATACATACATACATACATACTTACATACATACATACAAAGATACATACATACATACAAAGATACATACATACATACATGCATGCATGCATGAATGCATACGTACGTACGTACATACATACATACATACATACATACATAGATACATACATACATACAATCATACATACATGCCATACATACGTACATACATACATACCATACACACATACATACGTACATACATACATACCATACATACATACATACATACATACATACATACATACATACATACATACATACATACATGCATGCATACATACATACATGCATGCATGCATGCATACATACATGCATACATACATACATACATACATACATACATACATACATGCATACAAATATATATGTTCTGTCATGAACAGATTTCAAACAGACGAATATGTTTGAGTCTTACAATCGATGTTAAATGAATAAAGTTGTGAGTGTCATACGTTGTTGTCGGGCAATACAATAAAATTAATTGAATCTATTGCCAATGCCTTAGCATTGGGAAATCTGAAGACCCATTGTAGTTTTGAGAGCGGAAAATTTTGTACACAATACTTTCATAGCCTCTGAATATAAACACCATCTTTGGCTTTTTAAATATAAACTTATTTTTAAAAGTCATTGAACATATCGCCGTTAAATCGGTAGCATTTTGAAATCTTCCATTAGAGGTGCACGTCTTCCAAAGGTTTATATTTGACGTGTGAGACTCTCGCAGTTAGGGGAAGTAAATCTTGCAAGCCACATCTCCTTCTTCACAGACTGCAGTTTTTACCACCAAGTTGTCTTTCTCTGCATTAATGAAATCTTATATTTATGATTTTGTCAGTGATTAGTTAATATAACAATATTCCCACGAGAAATTACGCCATTGTATCCAAAGAGAAGAAAGATTCATCCGTAATAAAATCAGGCTAGCCTCCTTGAAAATGAATGAAAGCGAGGGAAAAATAAGAATAACATCATAATTTAATTCCTGTTTTACGACACCTCAGCACAATGGTGGATATATGGTGACCTCTAAATAAAGGTCAAAAATATACACTGAACTGCACAGCAATTCAGTTAGACAAAATTTTCTTTATAGATGTATCCACGAAGATACACAATGTCAAACAAAACATGCAAGATAAGAAGCTTAACATATTGCGACCACCTAATTTCTTTTAATGTCCGGATTTTTTCCAGGAAATGTGTCGCCGTTGATTAAACAGGAAAAGCTGCAGTGTTTCGACAGTCTTTAGTGTACACAAAATTATAATTTTCTTCCCTGTCCATTAGCAACAGCAAACAGCAACTGCTATGTATGAAAGTAAGGAATAGGTTATGTGCCTGAGTTTATGATATATATACACATATACATACATATATATACATATACATACACATATATATATACATATATATATATATATATATATATATATATTATATATATATATATATATATATATATATATATATATATATATATATATATATATATACATATACATATATATATATATATATATATATATATATATATATATATATATATATATATATATATATATATATATATATATATATATATGTATATAATTTTAACAACTCTTTCACAAATTCATGAAGGTCAGTTAGGTCACGGTAAATTACATATGCTGGCATTAGTACCATACAGATGGTGAAGGTTATTTATCAGTGAAAGGCGATAATCCGGAAGAATTTGACATCCAGCCATTGTTTTATTTTTTTATCAAACTAGTTTTTGTTGTTATCTATTTCTTGCTTCGGGACAATAATTGTAACTTTCCGTGTTGCTTGCATTTCCTTTTCTTTATCTGTCTCTTTATCAAGATATATTGAGTAAATGGCACTAATTAAGGCAAATGCCTTTTCAGTTTTAAGAGACTCTTTGCCAGTATCACATCTATCATTGGTACCACTTAACAAAGGTTTATTTTTGTATCTTCTAAGTTTCGAAGGCATCTGTATCTCTTTTAAATATTCTTCAAAATCAGTTAAATCTTTTAGCAGCCTCTTCATCTGTGTCTAATTCATCAACGCTACCTGTTTATTATCCACATCATTTACCATTTCTCGATCGACATACTATTTTGCATCCTTGTTAGATAACTCCATCTCTGTTTGCAATTTCATGAAAAATTATGTTATAGTAACATCGTTTTTTAACGCTATATATTTCAAATTTGTAATTAGGAGCACACGGGATGATTTTATTGATACAATTATGATTTCATTCACACTATATATGTATGTTACGTCTTCTATGTTTTTATTTGTCTGTTCTTCATTGTCTCTTTCTGCAACTACGACAAAATACTGTTTTACGCTGACCTATTATTATTCTGGCCCGTAATTTATCTGCGAATAACATTCACGATCTTTTTTTTGTTGTATGATCGTTGTATTGGACTTTAGAGACTCATCAAACCTCTCTTCGATTAGTTCTTAAACCTTTCCAATTTTAATAAGCTGCATTTGTCCATTATTGATTGTCATTCTTTTACAGCTGTAGATCACTTATTGAATCTCTTTTTGAACGAGTATGAACGAGTCTTGATCCGCCAAAATATTTTCATTATGTCCATCAAGTCGTTTTGTACCTTAGACTTTTTTTTAGCACTTTCATAGTCATTCTGTTCAAAAGTAGTTAATTTATTGTCAACTTGTTCAATTGTTGTTTTGATGTTTTCGAAATTGTTCATTCTTAGTGTTTTCTGGGTATCAACTCTCCTTAACAAATGCATTTGATTCGCTCCATCAGTTACTTTGAAAGAATCACATCTTCGTCATTGTTAATTGTTTGCCTTAGCGTTGTACCATTTGCGTATGTTTCAGTTCAATGTCTGATGGTTCGCTTGGACCTCGAAGAGTAATAATTCCGAACATTCTTCACCTACCTTCTCTAACGTGATTAACACGTATTACAGGAATGCGATGCAAATCTTTCACATTTCATCTTCAGTTCTGATGCCGATTTACAATCTTTTAAATCGTATTGCTCTGTAATATGTGTTAATAGCCATAAACACCTTTCCTTGAAACAAACACATTGTTAACTGATATGGACTCAATCAAACTTGAATAATGGATATTATGGTGATTGTTGCTTTATTAACTGAGTCGGAAACTGTCATAGTTGGATTTTTTTCCTGTACTTTGGATGATTCCTCATCAATGAATCCAACACCTTTGTACGATTCTCTATTGAAATGTTAAAGCTACTGAACATTGTGATTAATTTACCAATATTTCTCAGGGCTAATGAGGCAAAATGGGATTGAACCATTAATAAGTGAGGATTATCACAAGATCACACCATAAATAAAAATGAGCTTTCATTGAAGAATTGCTACTAATTTAAGGCTTCTTCATAAGTCTGCTCAAGTATTCCAAAATGTCTGCGTTTTGGTAGCTCCATTGTGCCTTCATGTGAAACTGGCCTTTATTGCCAGACATCTCCATTTATATGAATTGGTAATGCAATCTGGCTCAATACTTCAGTAAATGGCAACCACCAGCGAGTCTTCGGTTTGTCCGCGGTATGCCATAGAAAAATATGTTCGTATGGAGAACTCAGGTCTCACTGAGGATCAGGTGTGAGAGGAACTATATTTTGAAATATATATTCTTCTCGTTTGCATCCAATATACAGAGGGACTGCAATTTGTCGCTATGTTAGAATTGTCGGCACGATACAGGGATCGGTGAAGTGAAAATTGGTTTCAGTCAATCAGACCACAATTAGCACAAGTGAATGCCATTAGAAGGTAATGGACTGTGGAGAAATACTAGACCAGCTACTTTCGCAGATCGACGGGAACGCATTTGATAAGCAAGTATGTTTAAGTGCATGATACACCTATCCGTACTGGATGAGGTGCTGAACAGTACTTTGATTGAGAGGACATCCTCTCTCAAATGGACGAAATGGACAAGACAAGACATTGAAATGTTATACGATGGGTTCGATGATCGTCCTAGAGTTATAATTACCAAGATGCTGGGGTCTGGTACACTGCATATATACGTATGGTCCGCTTCAGTATTGAAGCCAATCTCCCTTTCTTGAAACACGGCCTAAACCTGTATGTGGTCGTGAGGAAGATCCCTTGTTTGGACACACACTTAATACATCCTGATGTGAGCTTTGTTATCGCCATAGCATGTTCTTATCGCTAATTATAGAAGTCTTAAACAAAGTCAAGCACTGTCAATTTATATATCAATGTCCGCGAAACAATAGCACAGACTCTCTGACAGATCGACAACCATTGATGCCTCTTGTGAGTTGAAGTCGAGACGGCAGAGTATAAGGCATTAAATGTCTCAAAATGTCAACTCCAGGTACAGGGGAGTAGTGTCTTAAAAGGAATTCATAAGGCGATCCATGCACAACTAGGCAAGGCTAAGGGAAATTACTAGCCTCTTGACATTACAGAAACATCTTTGAACAACAGCGACAAGTCCAACGACCGTCGTCTTGAAAGCACTATTGCAGAGCACGCGACTGGCTTGGGCCCGCCACCATTTCGGAGGATTTCATTGTCGCTGTTATAGTGCTAATAAGGCCGAACGACAGCAACTATGCGGCTAAAACCTTTAAATAAATACGTTTTCTGCGTCGCACTAATGCAGAGCTCAACCATTGGCCAGGGCATCACATTTATTATGCAGTAATAATGCGTAGCAATTAACATTTCAATGTGTGCAGATAGCAATCTTATTATCAGTATCATTATACCATGGTGCTGTGGTTGCATTTATGGTCACTGACTAAATGCTTTAACTTCACTTTCTACGATGTGGGCAGCTCCATTCCCGAAGTGGAGGCAGGCATTGCAATAAATAGTATATCAGTAGTTATATGCTCGCATTTTGTTTTCCAACCTGTCTATTGTTATCGATACTAGGCAAAAGCCATAGAACGCATACACCGCAATAAAGCCATAGAAGCCCAGGTCGAGTATTGTCGCAAAACAGCAGAACAGACTGAATGGGTTAATGAAAGCTTCGCTCTCAAGCGCAGGATCGAGCAGGCGTTCATGGGACGGTGAAGAAACAATCAAGGGACATTAAAGGTTCAGGTGTAAAAGCTTGAGCTACTGCAGCGTTAATCGACCCTATATGACTATAGCTTTCAGTTAAACGAGCTAGCATTTTTGTCGGCCCAATGCAATCTTTGTTACCTACATGTTCGTCAAGGAAGCTGACAACCGCACATACTACTTAATCTTTTACGGTTGGTTTTTAGTCTCGTATAATCTCACGATGACGTCAGGATGCAAGCAGGAAAGGTTCGATTATTGGTTCGTGCATAAGTGGAGGACGGCAGGTTTGTAGGTACTTTAAGGAGACGCTTGAGATTTTTCCGAATTCTGGGATTTTTTCTCGATGGATACTTAATTGCAACACATGTGATATAGACCTAAAGGCTATTACCCGAAACTGGCAAAATCAATATAAGTTTCAGACGCCGTCAAAATCTCACAAGATGTTACCAAGGCATGACTTAAGAAACAGGCCGTCTGTCAATTACTACCTTTCAGCCCTAAGGCGTGTTGCAAACCGAGATTTTAATAACAGCCATGCTTGGTGACACAACAGGCAGAATTTCACTTCCTTCTGCATGATAAAGTCGGCCGCAAGACAAGTACGTGCTGACTGCAGCAATTGCTTTAAAGAAACATCCGCTGTCGTCAAATGAGATATCACATGTAGCCAACTGACCTGACTCAAGCTGATGTAGGTGGAGCCCGGCCGAGAATTATGGGCGCCATGTCGTTTCAAATACGTGCAGGTGAGACGTTGTGAGACAGGCATCTACCGGGCGCACAGCATTACCGAATGTATTAACCAAACTCAAGACAAGCACATCTATGCCCATCACTATATCGTAGAAATGAGACTTCCTTTCGAAGTTAGATCCTCTAATTGGATCGAGCGTCTGCCAGACGTAGTGTCAGCTTTAAACAGCAAAGTGACGCGAGTAACGGACAATAAACCTGCTCCATTAAAGTTGCTGGAGAGACGTGGAAAGGTGGCTTTGACAAACAGCAGATACATTCAGATGAACAAGTTAGAGACATTTTCGCTCTTGGAGAGCTCGAGGGCGGGCTGCGTCGGGCTACTGATCACTTAGAGCGGGCAGTTGCAAATATGGCCACTAGATGAGGTAACCACTCAACCGAGATTGTGAAGAGGGCCACTCAACCAAAGTGTGTTAAAAGTTCCCATATACTTGCTTGCTGTGGACGTTACAGCTTAACTGTTATCACAGTCTAAACGATGTCTCTAATTGAATGTTTAAATATCAGAATATATGCAATTGAAAAGTAAAACAACATTCCCAACCATTTCTGTTCTTAGCTAAATATATTGACTATTTCATAAGAATGAATGTCTTATAGTTGTAGGGTTTAAATTTATTTTATAAAAAAGTGCATCAGAAGGTATGTGTAGATTTTATACTTTTCAGCTTTGTACTCGGTGACGTAGTGTTTTTTATGCGGGAGGTCGCGGGTTCAAATAGAAGCTGAATCAAACCAAAGACATAAAACTGGTATAAGCATGCTGACTCTTTTGTCGCTCAGCATTAAGATGATAGTGTTAGGACTGGTCGGCCTGTTGTCAGGATAATGTGAATGGGTGGGACATCATGCTACAAGTCTGCGGCATGATTCCCAAGTGCAAGACATCACAATAAACTGCCACACTGCAGACATCGAAACAAAATGACTGGAGAATTGTTAGAGCTACGTTAAGATCCAAATCACCCCTGCACCAACTATTGTAAAGCAGTGCAAGAAATCTATCTTCTTCTTTAATTAGAAAGATCCATGCATTTAATATGCATAAAAAGGAGGGATTCGATTTTTATTCTGGGTAACAGTTTTACAGAATGTCTCTACCCCATAAACTTTTCACTGGTGGGCTCGTTCAGAACTTTCAAATCATTTATACATTTTTGTATATATCCAGTTAAGTAATGCATGAAACTATAAAGTGAATATACATAGATAAGGCGATAAATCTAAATTGATGTTTGACAGACATATTTACTACTATCAATCTCTTATAATATTATCCGTTCCAAAGCAACGAAAACACGTTAATCTGATAATAGTAAGTATCTATTTCTTTGAAACCACGTTGACGCGAAATATTGACATGCAATCATTATGTGGTATAATTTATGTGGAGATAGAGGTTGAGGCAGAGAGACTGATGCAGAAAGAGGAATATAATTCATGTTTCACATTATGCGTTCGTGTGGATATTTGTGAAGTGGGATATAGCCTGGAGGATTATGTTATTGAAAGTGACATAAAGATAACATTAAGTGGGTGTTTTATCTTTGTACTCAGGTGGTTGTGTGTATGTGTATATTAAAATGTTTCTAAGGTCTTGTAATATGATTTGCCTATACACCAACACTGAGAAGAGTGTAGGAAATAATCCTGTAATTTTTCATGTATACAGTAATTATCGTACCATCGTAGCAAAATAATATATGCTTTTTGTTAGATGTCAGATAATGTTGGCATGGAAACACGAGATTTGCCAAATAATATAGATAATATATATGCAAATCACTCATTAATACATCTTAGACTTGACATGTAAAGAAACATATGATAGGACCATTCAAAATGATAGGTAAACAATTGACTTGATAGGACCTTTCAAACTGATGTGTAAACAATTGACTTGATATGACCTTTCAGACTAATGTGTAAACAATTGACTTGAACGGGCCTTTTGAACTGATGTATAAACAATTGAATTGAGAGGACCTTTCGAACGAACGTGTAAACAATTTGATAGGACCTATCAAACTAATGTGGAAACAATTGACTTGATAAGACCTTTCAAACCGATGTTTAAACAATTCACTTGATATGACCTTTCAAACTGATTGTGCAAACAATTGACGTGATAGGACCTCTCGAACTAATGTGTAAACAATTTGATAGGACCTTTCAAACTGATGTTTAAACAATTGGCTTGATAGGACCTTTCAAACAGATGTGCAAACAATTGACTTGATAGGAACTTCCGAACTATTGTCAAAACAATTGACATGATAGGACCTTTCAAACTGATGTGTAAACAGTTGACTTGATAGGACCTTTCAAACCGATGTTTAAACAATTCACTTGATATGACCTTTCAAACTGATTGTGCAAACAATTGACGTGATAGGACCTCTCGAACTAATGTGTAAACAATTTGATAGGACCTTTCAAACTGATGTTTAAACAATTGGCTTGATAGGACCTTTCAAACAGATGTGCAAACAATTGACTTGATAGGAACTTCCGAACTATTGTCAAAACAATTGACATGATAGGACCTTTCAAACTAATGTGTAAACAATTGACTTGATAAGACCCTTCAAACCGATGTTTAAACAATAAACTTGATATGACCTTTCAAACTGACGTGCAAACAATAGACGTGATAGGACCTTTCGAACGAATGTGTAAACAATTTAATAGGACCTATCAAACTGATCTGTAAACAATTGACTTGATAGGACCTTTCAAATAGATGTGCAAGCAATTGACATGATAGGACCTTTCGAATTAATTTCAAAACAATTGAATTGATAGGACATTTCAAACTAATGTGTAAACAATTGACTTGATAGGACCTTTTGAACTGATGTGCAAACAATTGACTTGATAGGACGTTTCGAACTGATGTGTAAACAATTGACTTGATAGGACCTTTCGAACTAATGTCTAAACTATTCAATTGATAGCACCTTTCAAACTGATGCTTAAACAATTGACTTGATATGACCTTTCAAACTAATGTGCAAACAATTCATATGATAGGACCTTTCGAACTAAGGAGCTTTCAAATTGATGTGTAAACAATTGACTTGATAGGACCTTTCAAACTAATGTGTAAACAATTGACTTCAACGGGCCTTTCGAACTAATGTCTAAACACTTGAAATGATAGGACCTTTCAAACTGATGTGTAAACAGTTGACTTGATAGGGCCTTTCGAACTGATGTGTAAACAATTGACTTGATAGGGCCTTTCAAACTAATGTGTAAACAATTGAACTGATAGGACCTTTCAAACTAACGTGCCGACAATTGACTTCAACGGGCCTTTCGAACTAATGTCTAAACAATTGAATTGATAGGACCTTTCAAATAGATGTGCAAACAATTGACATTATAGGACCTTTCGAATTAAATTCAAAATAATTGAAATGATAGGACATTTCAAACTAATATGTAAACAATTGATTTGAACGGGCCTTTCGAAATAATGTCTAAACAATTGAATTGATAGGACCTTTCAAACTGATGTGTACACAATCGACTTGATAGGACCTTTGAAACCGATGTGCAGACAAATGACTTCATAGGACGTTTCGAACTAATGTCTAAATACTTTACTTGATAGGAACTTTCGAACCAATGTCTAAACAATTGAATTGATAGGACCTTTCAAACTGATGTGTAAACAATTGACTTGATAGGACCTTTCGAACTAATATGTAAACAATTCACTTGATAGGACCTTTCAAACTGATGTGCAGACAATTGACTTGATAGGACGTTTCGAACTAATGTCTAAATAATTGACTTGATAGGACCTTTCGAAATAATGTCTAAACAATTCAATTGATAGGACCTTTCAAACTGATATTTAAACAATTGACTTGATAGGACCTTTCAAACTAATGTGTAAACAATTAACTTGACAGAGCCTTTCAAACTGATATGTAAACAATTGACTTGACAGAACCTGTCAAACTGATGTGTAAACAAATGACTTGATAGGACCTTTCAAACTAAGGTGTAAACAAATGACTTGATAGGACATTTCGAACTGATATTTAAACAATTGACTTGAAAGGAACTTTCAAACTGATGTGTAAACAATTGACTTGATAGGACCTTTCGAACTAATGTGTAAACAATTCACTTGATAGGACCTTTCAAACTGATGTGCTGACAATTGACTTGATAGGACGTTTCGAATTAATGTCTAAATAATTGACTTGATGGGACCTTTCGAACTAATGTCTAAACAATTCAATCGATAGGACCTTTCAAACTGATGTTTAAGCAATTGACTTGATAGGACCTTTCGAACTAATGTGTAAAAATTTCTTTTGATAGGACCTTTCAAACTGATATTTAAACAATTCACTTAATAGGACCTTTCAAACTGATGTGCAAACAACTGACTTGATAGGACCTTTCGAACTAATGTGTAAACAATTGACTTTATAGGACCTTTCAAACTAATGTGTAAACAATTGACTTCACAGAACCTTTCAAACTGATATGTAAACAATTGACTTGACTGAACCTGTTAAACTGATCTGTAAACAAATGACTTGATAGGACCTTTCAAACTAAGGTGTAAACAAATGACTTGATAGGACCTTTCGAACTGATATTTAAACAATTGACTCGATAGGACCTTTCAAACTGATGTGCAAACAATTGACTTGATTTGACCTTTCGAATTAATGTGTAAACAATTGACTTGATAGGACTTTTCGAACTAATGTCTAAGCAATTGACTTTATAGAACCTTTCGAACTAATGTGCAAACAATTCACATGATAGGACCATTCAAATTGATGTGCGAACAAATGACTTGATAGGACCTTTCAAACTGCTGTGGAGACAATTAACTTGATATGTCCATTCGAACTAATGTGTAAACAATTGACTTGATATGATCTTTCAATCTGATGTGTAAATAATTGATTTGATAGGACCTTTCAAACTGATGTGTAAACAATTTAATTTATTGGACCTTTCAATGGTAATCTATAAAATCTGTAAATAAAACACATGACCTCTCAGCTCGATTTTTACGTTTGGGATCCAATACCTTTTTATTAAATTGCGTAGAGAGGATAAACGTGTTATTGAGATATAGCCGCTTTCAAAGCATGTTTGATTTTATTGTAAAACACATTGGTAATACATGATTTCTGTATTTCATCTTAAAACTATTAAGGTAATGATCTTACGTTTTAAACATCGTGCTTGTCTTTTCGTTTGTGATTTGATGTGATTTTGATTTTTAACGTTGCTTTAACAATTTTTCAGTCATATCGCTACGATGTCTACAATGTGGCAGTTTATAGTGATGTTTAGCACCGGGGCATCATGCCGCAGACATGTAGCATGATGTCCCACCCAGTCATATTATCCTGACACCAGGCCGACCTGTCCTAACACTAACCTCTTAATGCAGAACGCCACACAAGGCAGCTGTTAGTACCATTTTTGTAAGTCTCTGGTATGACTCGGCCGGGGATCGAATCCACGACCTCCCGCATCCGAGGCGGACGCTCTAACCACTAGGCCACCGGAGCGGTTGTCTTTTCGTAATACGTGCCCATTAATATCAACAGTGTCTACAAGATCAATAACTCGAAAATGTGTAATATTTTGAAGGGTTTGCATACTTACGCGTGATATTAATATTGTTCGGTGTTGGGGTGGGACTGGGCATCATAGTTCCATATTCTAATTTAGCAAATATTGTTTTAAATGCGTTCAGAAATCTTCTTAATTGTTTAAGAACCCATATTGACATATGCAATGTCAACTAAGATATTTTAATTGTAATTTATGCGATAGGCTACAAATTGAGAAGATAAGTTTACCAATCATATGGCGTATATCAAGAACCCTGTTCGGTAAGTTCGCTACATCACTTGTATTATCTTGTCCCATATATTATCATGTTTTGATCAAAAACCGTTCATTTAGCAGCCGAACAAAAATAAAGGTCTGATTTAAAACAGAATCTGAACATAGTGCTAGTAATCAAACAGAAATGCTACATTGAGGTATTGTAGACTACACTCATGTACATAAGGAGGAACGGCAATACAATACAAAATATCAAATAGAAAGTCTGGATAGAAACGATTAAACAAGCGCTGTATACATGGTCTGTCTGGGTATAATGGCAAAGGTCCATAAGTACCATTTATATAAAATCCAATCATGTATGTCAAGAGGACTTGCTTATAAAGACCACTTCCAGATTGTCCACAGATTAGGCTTCACAGACTCTCAGTTGATATAGAGATTGATATAACATGATTTCGCACACACTTACAATTGCTTGGTGGAACTGATATCGCTGCGGATTAGACTGGTGAACTGGAGTTAAAAATGTATCACTGGGACGGTCAAGACTAGATAAGACAATTTGAGCGAGTCATCTTCCAGCAATCCATCTGGCCCTTAGTCATTTCTTGTATAGCCTAGACTCATTGACATAGAACACAATTAATTTTAATATATATTCTTTACATTTGTTTCTCAGCAATGAACTTTCCACTGAGTGACAATCAATACAAATCATATGTTAATCTAAAATACCTTCAAAGATGACTTCACGGTGAAGTTCATGTCCAATGTTCACTGGCATTTTTTGGAGAGACTGGACTGTAAGCAAAGCAACAAGCAATGGGACACTGATTTCACTTCCGGATCATCACCAAGGCTTTATTACTCATTATGCACTGTCGCAGCAATATACACAGACAAAAAATACTATCAGATCATATTCTCAAGAATGAACAATTACCTTTAAATCCCTTCCAAAAATGTTTACATATAACTCCTCTATCACCACTTAAATGAGAGAGGAAAAAATGTTCTAAAAATAGACTAGTACGACATCCGTGGGTACTGAACTGGAAGTACTAATTGTGACCCAATTCCTGACAGGGTTATATACTTTCACCTCAGTGGACAAAACCCCCATCTGTAATCAAATAAATGTCTCTTAAATACTGCCGCAACGTTTTAAGGAATTTGTTCCATGAATATGACAGTTACAGGCTTTTATCTGACACAACTGTAACAGAAGCACAAGCCAATTACAAATGGTCAAATGTGAAGAATGCACAAAATTAAGGTTTAATTGTGATTTTGCCAATCAAGATGAACACTTTAAAAGAACTGCAATTAGTTTGCAGTCCTAACACCAATCTGAAAAGTTAAATTTAACTTAAATTGTACTGAAACTTTAAAACCTGAAGATGACAAAGCTTGTTCTTTGGCAAATTCTCCATACCTTTATCATAACCATCAATGGTTTTCCTTATCAGATATGAAGCAATTAAACCATGACCTATCAATGAAAGGTAACACCAGAAATCTCATCATCATTGGCGGCTCAGTCTCGAAAGACCATGCGAATAGCGTCCTTGGAGTGTCGTCTGTCTCTGGGGTGTTGTCATTGTCTGCTGTAGCTGTGCAGGCCTATGCGCGAATGACAGTCCCTGTTGCAATTGGTGCAGACATACTGGGAAGTCTGAGTTACTGGGGTTGCTGCCGCGCTCTTTTTTCACTCACGTTTCTATGCTGTTAACTGGCCTCTCATCGCATCAGCGACGGCTATACCCTTGCTTAACGTCAGTCTCCAGGTGCCGCGGTCCTCGGCCAGCATTTCGCAAACGTTTTGAGAAATGTCGCATGCCATCATGTCTCTCTTGCACACATCCTTGAAACGGAGTGAGGGACGGCCGACTCTTTTGGTACCAGTGGCCAGCTGTCCATATAGGATGTCCTTTGGCAGCCTCCCATCCTCCATGCGTTGGACGTGTCCCAGCCACCGAAGGCGGCGTTCATAAGTAAGGAGTACATGCTGGGGGTACCTAAAATATGGAAGCATCTAAATACACTAGCTATAGGTATTAACCAAGAACATGATATCATTTCCACCCATAAAGGGGAGTAGACCTCATATGTTGGGCTACCAAAAGTATTGAAGAGTTGGTGTAGTTTCTAGCATGCCTTCTCCTGGTTATATAAGTGAGAGAAAGGATACTTCTTGTATTTTACATGCAGTTATGGTAAATAAAACCATGAAAGGGTAAAAGAAGAGGAAGAAAACTTTTTTTAACTTGTAAAGATTGCACTATACAAAGGAGTTAGGTATTTGATTTTATTTTTTAAATCTGGATATATTCCACATAACAAAGGAGTCACATATCTGACTGATAATACTCTACCATGTTCCAGTGCTGCCTCTGCTCCAGTGATCAGAAGAATGGATGCAGACAAGTTCTCTCTCATAGCAGTGTCAAAGCCGACAAATAAGGGTCACCAGTCAGTTCATAAATCAGGATGTAATCGCACACCTGGGTCTGAGAAAAGTATACGACCATTATCCAAAGCAAAACTGTACCTGAAAGAGACAGACTTGAATTTACATTATGGGACACGTATTACTTGCATCAAAAATTCTGAAATGTGGAATGATATCATTCATCTCCATGACAATCAAGTCAACATATGTGAAAGACCAGAGTTCCAAATTGCATAATGAAAGGAAATGGGGACTTGCTTGGAAGCATGCTATGATATATAAAGAATGCAGATTTAATTCACCAGATTATAAATTTAATAAGGAAACAAAAACAAATAAACTTGGGACAAATCCTGCTGCTGGACATACGAAGCTTCAAGCTGGACTACAAGATACACCAATGGTCATGGTTAGATACTTGCTTGCAGCCACTGACATTCCACCACCTAGCAGAACATCTATGCGACATGACACCAACATTGTTAGCAAAGCAACTGTGGAGCTCAGTGAAATGATATGACAGAAAAGCTGAATCTGGTCAGACAGGTAAATGTTGTTTTTGACGCAAGACACAATACCATTAGCTTCTGGACATGAAAAAACAAACAAAAAACTGGTAAAAGTTCATCGCAAGCTATTGGAATTGTCTGTGAAAATCTTAAAGAGAAACAATTCACTGTGGGGACTACAGTAGAAAACAATCTGTGTTTGACTGGAGCATGGCTGACGGGGAACGGTTTTGATGTGCAGTGCGCAGGAGGCCATGTTGACTGCACAACAAATCTGTCACCAGTTGCACCACATTCAGAGCATGAGATGGTAAGAGAAATGGGAAAAATGTTTGTGCTGCAAGAGATTATCGTTAGACATACACCAACAGATGGAGATGCACATGCTGCTGCTGGCTTATGAGATCCTTACAACATTTTACATATAACGTGGGAAGTATAACGACTGTCGGACCCGGTCCATTTGGGTCGTTTACAGTTCAAACTGTGCAATTCTGCAATTTTTAGTGAAAATATATTTCCAGGAATAAGAACAAGAGAATAAAAAAGACTCAAGCAGAAAATTGTCAGCGAAGACATTAAAGCAGGCTGCAGTTTGATTTCTAAACAACTGATCGAGGGCAATAGCGGTGATGTTACAAAAAATAAGTGTCAACTTCCCCAGGTACTGGATACCACTCTGCGCTGTTATTCAAGGGACTGCTCAAAATGACGTCATTATTCAAAGGTCTGTGGGGGACGAAGTGCTAACAGTTGGTGGATACAATCAGCATATCTTGGTCCTCATCACGGCACTCATCTAAACATGACAGAAAATGATAACAATATCCTGCTAGAAGTTCTGAAAATGAAATTTCCCTGTGATGTTGTAGAAAGACTGCGACTGAACACAAGCACACTGAAATGTGAGGATGTGAACAGATACATCAGTATCATTAGGTAAATATGCGAACCATTCCATAAACTTTGAAGCAAGAGTGCATTCAACAATACAAAGACTCAATAACAGACTAGGATCATCACTGAAAACAAAAGTGACACACTTGTAAGGTAAACTTTCAACAAGGACTCTGAGATCACTGGATACAATGGATAAAGACTGCACGTACCAACCGTTGTATCAAAAGCGTACACAAACCATGCAACGTATTCTAGCAAGACAAGGAAATATGATACAGGCCCATCCGTATCAGCAATGCTATAGGAAGTCTGACTACTGGAAGGAACTGCTAGACTCCAAAGGCGATCACTCCTATGCACAGGTTTAGCAGGAGCCACTGGACACTACAGATAGAAAACATTATCTTAATTTCATGTGCGAAATGACAGTACTGAAAGACACCATGAAGAACACAGGGTACAGAAGGAAAAACTGCAGTGGCGAAATCCGTAGGTAACACAACGCATGTTATGTGCAGTTGTGTTACTTACTACCGTCTGATGAGACCTATAGAGAGGTCGAAAAAGTTTCGTCTGAATATGAAGAAATAAATAGAGAACTTACAAAGCAAAACAAATAAATCTGAAAAGAGTCTAAAATAAAATAACATGAAATGATTTACTAGCTGAGAGAATGAATGAATGAATGAATGAATATATGAATGAATGAATGAATGAATGAATGAATGAATGAATGAATGGAGGGACGAAATGTATTTAAGACAGCACTGTCATACCAGCATGGTCTACTACAATAAAGACCACACTCTTTTTTTTCTCCTTCTTACTCAACACATCCATCCATCCATGCCAGACATAATTCGATATGGATGTGGGGGAGTGGATAGGACATATCTAGATATCTTATTATTCCATGTTACAACTTTATCTTTGGCATGCTGTCTAGAAAGTCACCATTCCCAATACAATGCACATACACTTTGCCGCACTGCCTATTATTGTTAACGGAATGAGATTCTAGAATCAGGTTCTCATCATTCACACACAAACTATTGTGGCATAAATGGGATACATCAAGCTCCTTTGGAATATTCAGACATCTCAACTTTAATATTAATGCCAGTCTGTGGAGATGCTTTTTCTTCCATGTGTTTGTCTGAGGATCCCTATATATGACAATATGACAAATAACCTAATGAATGTTACATTTTTCTGTACATATCATACAATCACTAGTATTTGATGGTACAGAATTTAAAGATATTTTTGCTGCCACGCTTTGAGAAAAATCTTCTATTTCAACTTGGTATTTGGTGTGGGAATACATTGCTGCTAATATTAATGAGTGTCATCTATAACAGATACCATATCTTTGTGAATGTATAGGATAAAATCAATTAATTTTACTATATATTATCTGCATTTTTTTCTCAGCAATAAATATTCCTCTGTGTGACAATGAATATAAATCATAAGTTAATCTGAACTACCTTAAAAGATGACTTCACTGTGAAGTTCTTATCAAAGGGTCACCGCATTATTTTGACTGTAAACAAAGCAACATGGAACACATATTTCACTTCCAGATCATCACCAAATCATTTGCACTGTTGCCGAAATACACACAGACAATCACACCATAAGCTCAAATTCTCAAGAATAAATAATTGCCTTTAAATCCCAAACCAAAAATGTATAAATATAACTCTTCTATTATCACAAAAATGAGAGAGTAAAAATGTTCTAAAAATAGACTAGAACTAAATTCGTGGGTACTGAACAGGAAGATTTCAAATGTCTTGCTGTTCATATATAATTCCATGTGATGTATCAAATTTCGTCGGAAATATTTCACATAATTGCATTAGTTGTTATTGATGTGTATTTATTCCCTATGTCATGTTTTTCTTCACAAGCTATTTGCGCTGGTAGAAGTCTTATGATAGGCATATAAACTGTACAGTATTTTATATTTCGTATGCTTCCTGCAGCAAACATTCGTAAGAATAGGAACAATGCCAGGATATTAGGAAGGGTGACCGAGTTACCTGTACTATGAAAGTTTTCTGCCCGTTAATCATAATACACTGATTTAGTGTTTGTGTCATTAAAACGATATTTTTATTTTAATTCTTGGATTATTTTGACTTTTGACTTTGACGTTTAGGTGCCAGGAATTTTTTTTAACAATAATTTAGTTAGGATATTCCACGTATTCAATTATCAGTTTCAAATCCAACGATGATGTGATTGTCCATTGCGTTCATTGTCATTTTCGTTTCTTTAACTTTGTAGTGGAAAACATCAAATGTCCTGACATTGTCATAGATTTACTGACAGAACTTGGCTGTAATTTCTATCAAAATTAATATTTAATAACACTTATCATTCAATGAAATTTCACAAAATGTCAATAAAGTCGTGTAATTTTTAGTTATCAAAAACAACTTCGTTTTCACGGATAATGTTTTGTATCCCTTATCCAACATTGCAACTTTTTATGTTTAAAACGAAAAAGAAAAGAAAATCTTTAGAAGCTCTAAACGCATATCAGTATTAGATAACATATCAAAACAAATACAGCCACAAGATTACAAAAACAAACACCACGAAAGTGAAAAACAATCAACTACTGACAGTAATTAAGGAAATAAACATTAGTAAGTCTAGTCTGGTCTTGTAGTCGAAACAGGCGAGTTTTAATGACATCAGTGTTCTTGTGTCTACGATCTTTGGGCAATTCGCTCCATGTAAATTTGTCCTGGTACGCAAAACAATATTGAATGTATGACTTTGGTTTAACAGTGGGAACAAGTTTCTAGATGGGGTGTACACACGAGTCATTTCAGATATGTATGTAAGACTGGAGCCAGTCAACGAAATGTAGCATAGTGAGTAGAAGTTGTGGTTTGATTATGATGTGAATGGGTAGCCAGTATTTGGTCTGCTCAGTTGTTTGTACTCTAACAGCATAGAGGATAGAGGGAAATTAATTCCTACTATCTGCAATTCGCGTTTGTCAGAGTAAGTCGTTCAACCAAACGAATTAAATGAGGCATATCGCAATAATTTGACAAATATAAAATGATATATAGTGTTTGCTTAGAGAAATCGTCTTCCTCGTTAAAATTAATTTAATTTCTAATTACCTACTTCGTTCAGTGTCTTAAATATGCGATCAACACGTTTACATAGCTATCCAATGTTTCTAACAATTATTTGTTACACTCCATCTCTATATACATTATGCTCCTATAAATGTAGTGCATTTAAAAACATTTTCTTATGTTATGTTATGATAATAATAGTATCGCTGATTTCTAAAAGAATTACTTTCGTCATATATTTTCCTTGCAAACAAGCATAAATAGGGATGGTGGAACATATACCCTGGGCAGTTGTCGGTAATTTTAAGTTGATGTTATTTTGTTGTAGATCTAACCTTGGAATAAAGTTTCCAAAACGTGACACAAATATTTGAAGCAGCTTTGGTAAGGAGTTCCTAGATATGTTTCAATTTTTATCAAAACTTTTACTTCATTCAAATCATGTGCATCGCAAGGATTCTATTATACTAATTACGAACAATATTTAGTTTTAGTTTTTGATTGAATTTTTTTAAATGGTGGTATGGCGTTTATGATCAGATAAGGATATCTTAAATTCGAGTATTTCCATCCCTTATTTGTCGGATTCTAACGTACATCGGCGATAACTTTTTACCTGTTTTTTTTTATAAAACTTATCTTCAGATTAAAAGAGTTACTTTTTCCCCGCGTCGGCATAGCATAGCCTTTATTGCCAATTATATCATCATCATCTTGCTCTGTATAAACCATTATAATGTGAGAGCATTATCCACTCAGTCGAGTAAATGCGCATTGATCCTCATATGTCGCATCAAATACATTTACAAGAACACTCATTTAAATATACTTATTTATATTTTTGATCTTCAAATTTATTGTTGTTGTATATTTGTTACAATAGCTGTCTACTACGTCTTACTTTATTCACGATATACGAGGACACCGTATACCACGGCCATGTTGAAAATATCCTTCTTTTGATTCGCAAAATAGGGTAAAATAAGGACTTGTTTGAAACGAACATAAGGTCAAGTAATAAAATAATTCCATACCATAGTGGGCAGTTTTAGAGTCGGAGGGGTGAAAGGCTTATCAAAGATGACAAATTATTGAGGAAAAAAGTGATAATATCAAACAAGAGCCAAGAAGAAAAGAGACAAAACGCAACAGACAATATACTTACAACTGTTAAAGAATAAAAACAGCATACAGTGAGTCTAATAAATTACATGACACAGACGAACGTTTAAGCAGAGTTTTAATTTAGGAAACGATCAAGGAAAAGTTATTGGGAAATACCCACGACTTAGTGTAAAAGTAATTACGTAGCATATCTGAAAGAGAATTAAAAGTGCCGCAAACAGATATGAACAAGACGAAACGATATTGCTTGAAGCAATATTGATATATAGTTTTATATTTCTTGTTGTTATCGACCGCGTCATGTACAGAATTAGAGTTGGTTTCAAAACTAAAAGAGTTAAAAGTAAAATTACAAAACATGGCGAAGAATACAAAATCACCAGAATTTAAAATGTCATATCCAAAATATTCCTGTGCAATAAAGAACTATACAAAACTATATTAGCTACATAAATGTTGCCTGTTCAAGCGCTAGGATTCACCGCTGGAACGTTAGAACCCACGAAGTTACGTATTACAGCTCTAGTTTGCATTAGACAGTCAAACACCCGTGTTAGATTCATTTTACATGTAATAATGAGCACTCTTACTGAAAGCGCATCATCCTTTGATTATCACAGAGTATGATTAAAACTCTTCTTGCATCAAACGACAGGTCTGCAGAAGCTTGGAATAGGAGTGGCCTACATTAACTACAACATTAAAAGGAAGGCATTAGTTCATTCACTCCAGTCATGTGAAGCCAAAGTTTTGATTATCGGGAAAGGTAACTATGATGTACTCATTTCTTATAGTTTCGTGCTTAATTCATAAAGCTATTTTACGTTGCCGCTAAAGCAGATTCTGATCCAAACCATATATTAACACAACTGTATGCATCGTTTCTCTTTCACAGGCAGCTACCATTTGGTATAAATTGAATATTATTGACAAACATATAATCGTTGGCGGTAATAACTCTCATCTTGCATAGTTACTTCAATCATCATCATATTATTATCTCAAGTAGACAACCATATACAAAAAACTTACATCAAACTTCAGAACTGTGAGCAGTTCCAATGTTATTTATCATACCTTAGCCTAGATACAATAAGTTGTTTACAAGATCCTAATTTCACTTAGACGTATTCTTTATAGATGTAGAAATATTCCACGCGATTGATGAAATTAGAAACGAAATTTCTGAGACTCCAGTGTATGTGCAGGGGAGGGATATCAAGTATAGTGGAAACTACCTTCCATGGGAAGACTTGCTATTGGCAGCCTTGCCAGTACAAGTTTCAAAGTCGGCTCGAGAGGGCGTTACATATGAAACGACCAGTTGCTTCATCTTTACATCTGGGACAACAGGCATACTTAAAGTCAAGCCATTAAAGTCGGTTTTCAGTATAGGATGCTACGCTTTTCTATCAACCATAGAGCGCTTGTTTGCTTGACTACAGAGGCACGGTTAGCACATAATTGGCTGTATCACCTCGATAAAACGGGAACTACATGCATTTCCCATGGACACATCGAGGCAGCCGTCACGGTTTGATATGGGCGGGTACCGAACCTTAAGACGTTTCTCTTACGAGTACAACGCTGTACCAACTGAATTACGACGGTTTCCCAGCATCTTTAGATTAATAGATATGAAAAGTTCTCAATCTGAGGCTACTTTTGCGATAAATATGTCAATCTGTTTCTACATTGACTGCCATTAACTTTCTTTGCGACAAACCGCTCTACGTCTACAATATTGGACTTGTGTATAAGAGACATGTCTTTTTTAAACCTATTTCAGGATCATTTTGCTATTTTACATTCTACCAATACTAAAAGCAAAATAAAAAGTGTATTTTTAAAAAGTAAATTCCTTCTTGATGTAAGCAAAACTTATTTGATATATTTCAACAATAAGTATAAATTTTATATTTGGTCATGTTATAGACATATACAAATACAAAGTATCTTGGTAAGTTTTTAACATAGTGTATACATGTATAAATATGCATACACACAGATGTAATTATGGTATAGCTTTCATTGCTGCTTAAATGTTTTCTCATCGTTCTCTTGTTTGTCTTTCTGTTCCTATGAGTACTAGCATGTCGAATACAATTTTGGATGTTTATCAAATTTGATTTGTTCTATGCATGCTGCAATACTTAGAATGCAAGTTTTAATTATGTAAGAATATTTGTACCATTTATGATTTATAAGCATAGGCTAACGATTTCTAGTTATGATAAATTTCTAGATCGAAATAATATCACATATTCTGCTAAAGTTAACTCAATATTATATTTACCATAGTGACAATAAAATCACTGTTTTAACGAAACTAAATACAAACAATAAATGAAGCAGTGTCTCTTCGGCTTCATTACAAAAACTACAAAAGTATTTAGAGAGTTTTATGATATTCAATCAGGGATCCAAGTACCAGTAATGTTGTGGCCGCTGAAACCAACTTAAAAATATGGTTGATGTTTGCAAACATTTGGTGGCCAGTAATCATAGATGATAAAAACGTTTTATCGTTTTTTATTTTACCTCAGAAAAAGCGTTTTTTTTTTACGTTTTTTATTTCTTTTCCGTTTTTTTATATTTTGCACTTCCATTTTTTTTATCATCGGCCATACAGGCGGTCCTCTGTCATACTCTAGATAATAAATATCGATCAATAATGAATCTATGATGCTAGCCTAGGATACTTTACGTAAACATGCTACAACATAGTGCTGATATCTGGTAGTGTAGGCCAGGCGTGTATACATTGGAAGATGACGCTGTGTTTAACCGTTTGCAGTCCCTTGTTTGGAAGTAAAATATTGTGTTTTGTGTTGCCTAAAAATTACTGGAACTTTTTTTCGTTTTTTATTTATTCAGAAAAAAAATGCGTTTTTTTACGTTTTTTATTTTAACTTTAACGTTTTTAACATCTATGGAAAAAAACTAGTTTACAAGAACAAAACACACCAAATGAGACTTTATAAGTATTTTAATAACGTATCATTAAAACTGAGGAATGTTATGAGCGCTCTAAGACATTTGATGTTATTGGATTCCAGCGCACAAAGTCTGTATTGAAGTTCGGGAAGTACTCTGTCATGATGGATAATTTGAGCTTATCTTGGCTGACGGCTGGTTGAAATATACTTTTTTAGCGTTTGCAGATAAACTTGATGATGTCAACAATAACGATCTATGTTTGCCAAGAAAGCATAATTTTAATATTCCAGTTAACATAAAGTCGCGTAATGGACTATGTGAGGCTCGCTATCAGCATACCCTCAAAATCCGTATACAACATGATGTGGAGGAGGAAATAAAAACAAACGGCGACGGATCAGCTGAAATGTAGAAGTGTTTCCTTCAGTTAGATAAAACGCTCTCGTTAGTTATAAACATATAATTTTTTATCCCGATAGCGAAAATAAAGACCTTTCCCGAAAATACCGACAACACTTGGGGGAACTCACCTTTGATGATATTGCATTTCCCGTTCATGGTACCGAAACCACACTGAACAAATTCAAAACACTTAATCCATATATCGCTGTTGATGTGTTCGCTTATGATAAAGACTTTAAGCCGCTTGCTTTGTCCATCATCGGGCAGAATAAACAAATTCAGATTGATTTGTAGTTGGTGAATGAAATGAAAGAAGAATCATAATCAATATCGCACTACGAATAAATAATCTTGCTTCACTGCTTAACCGACACAATCAGTACAAGGATAAAAGTATCCTTGCAGACGATGAATGCATGTGTTTAAAATCTAACAACCCCCACCAGTCATGACTTTAACTCTGTTTTTATTAGCGAAATACCACATCAAATAATCATGCCAGATCCTTGTAAAAGTATTGTCAAAGGATGTACATTGGTGTAACGAAATATAAAAATCACGTATATTATCAAACGCGGATTTTCAATGCCTCAGTCTTTCAGAAGAATGATCTGACTGATACTATCAATCAATCGGTGCAAGTCGCTAAACAAATCTCATGCGGGTTCTGTTATATAGTGGTTCGATGTGATGAGCAAATAGAACAAACAGTCCGTTATCGTGCTCAGATTACTCAAGACACAGACGATGTGTTTCTTAAATTGATCGAAGTTACCGCAGTATGGATTCAACAGCAGATCTATTCACTAGAAGACATAAGTATGACGTTTGAAAATATACGCGAGTTTTCCACAGTCATTCGATGGTTAATTTGTATAGAAACTATTACTTCCAGCGAAGAGCAAAGCCCTGGTTCCAAGGTTCATGGTCACGGTCACATCAATGGTGCCGCACACAACAGTTTCAATTTAAAGATGAGAATTTACCCCAACAAAACAAAAATCACTGTAGTGCTTCATAACTTGCGTAGGTACGATGGTCATTTAATAAAGCAAGCAGTAGCCACTTCATCGAAATCAGCAATAGGTGTGATCCACAGCACATTGACAAGTACGTGACATGTAGGCTAGATCATTTCGATTCATTACAGTTATAAATTTTTGCGTAGACAAGTTAGACAATAATCACTCGTCGATACTATCAATTCAACGCTGATTTGATAAAGATAAAAGGTGTGTATCCTTAAGACTACATGAGAGACTGAAATAAATTTGATGAACTCATTTGCAACCGATCTGAGTGTTTTATTAACCTTTGTCACTTGAAGGTATTTAGGAAACAAATTACAAACATGCAACGACCGTTTGGTCTACATTTGAATGTCGACACCTCTATGAGATTATAACGATCTGGATCTGCGCACCGACGTGTTGTTGCTCGCTTATGTGTTTGAGAAATTTCGTGTTACAACCATGTACGTATACAAGCTCGATCTCGCCCCTAATTTCTCGTCAACAAGTATGGATTACGATGCATTGCTGTCCAAACACCACAGTTGAGCTGGAATTTCTCACTGACATATGATCAGCATCTGTTTAAGTCATTTTAACTAGTGATGCTGTCGTTGTTCAAGGTTATATTCTGTTTGGGTTTTCGCCAACCGTTGAACGAGGTGATATAATGTCAATCACGTTCGCAAAACTTATGTATCCTCCATGATATAATAACCGACGGACATATATTCGTTTTTCCCTTGTAGATCAAATCGAGCACGCGATTGATCTGGGCAGAGAAACATCAAAGATAAAACTGTACATTAGATAGACCTGATATTTAATAATAATAATAATAATATTAATAATAATAATAATAATAATAATAATAATAACAATAATAATTCTTTTTATTATTATTATTATAAAAATGATTGGCGTGTATGGACGCGTGAAACCCGTTTCCTGAGTTAATTCGAGAAAACCTGTGTACGTGACATACTATCGAACATGGCTATGTGACATCGTTCGTGGATTATTTGCAGGTGCTCCAAAATGGCCCACTTCTTTATCATGACGCGCTTCCTACATCGATAAAGTAGTTAAAGAGCGAGTCGTTGATAGTATCAAAGGTGATACTTTAGATCATTTAAGACAACTGGGAATTTCAGGCAGTTCAATTAATTCGAGATGGATTAGTAAGAAGAGCACCATGAAAACAAATTACATTACCATCGATATTATCAATCATGCCTACAGTTAGTAAGGTCAATATAGAGGCAGCTCAGCAGAGATTGTCAGATACAATAATTACAAATCTGGCAATGGGTGTTGTTTGGACAGTAAATGGTTCTAAAGAAAATCCAAAAACATTAATTCAAAACTAAATTCTCATTATGGGCCAGTTCAAAGATGTATTTAATCAAGCATTTGATTTGGGCATGCCCATGTTAGTGGATTGAAGCCAGAGAGATTTTCAGTATTACTCTTATCTCGCCAAGGATACCAATCGGCTATGTATATAATTAGTAATAGACATGTCTAGTTTTTTGGAAGATAAAGGAGATCTGGTACAGAACGACCATCCTGCCAATACCACAGATCAATTTATAAACAATGGCATCATGGCGTTGTTTAACAGAACATGGTATTCCATCGATATAGGACGTTCAATCAATTCTGGATAATGTTAAACTGTCAAAACCAATTATTGGACTCGTCAGATACAGTGACGATTACACAAGAACAGCTGGCGCAACAGTGATTTGTATCAAGGACACATCTGATAACGCGGATTCTGATAGAGATGTGCAATCTGAAGTTGTGAGCATTAACGGCACTTTTAAAGATGGATTTGCTCAGCGCAAAAGAGAAATTCGTGAAGTCTTATCACGATTTTGATGCCCAATTCTCAGTCACTTATTTGGGTTTTGCAGAAATGATCGCAAGGTTATTTTTGGAGCCACATTCACACAGTCAAACTAACCCGCAAAACTAACTCCTACGATCCAGTTTGGCGTAGCGCGTATGCTTCTGACGGTAGAAACATTAACATTGTGGATGCTTGCGTGATCCCCTTCACTGTCTGCAAAATCGTGTTTGCTATGGCGCATTCAGTCAAGTATCAACACCCCCCAACTTTGTCATTTCTCGCACATACCACAGATGCGCACCCACCAACTTAGTAAACTTAGAAACAGTTTACTTTGCAAATAACCACGCAACATGGTCTCACTGCATCAAGACATGCGTTTATAAGGTTTCAACTTACAATGTCCAAATTCATAGGAAGAATTACATTTGACAACTCAGAAGTGACCAAAGCTTCGTTGCGGTTAAATGGTTGTCAAGGATCATCTAAAGAATCCGGCTTAACTATTAAACCAATCCCATGAACGTACATATTAAAATCTCAAGTCATACTTGGACCGTCATCGAAACATCGACACTGGTTTGCAGATTTCCTAGCATGACCTCATGACACTGTACCCGATTTATTAGTTTCTTTGGACCACCTGGAGTTGTTTAGGCAATCATTTATCGACATATATTCGCATGCACGAGATTGTGCTGCTGATGTTTATTGCAGGTACTATGCTGCAATAGTTTCTGACACGATACTGTTGATGGAGGGTGCTAGTGGTTGAATGAGGGTGAGCGATGCACCTGTGGAAAAGTCGTGGAATTCATAGTTAAACCTGTTACTTATTTAGATAATACTGCCCTATCACGAAGTGAGGATGGTCTTACTGAAACGTAATTTGCATAAAGTGACCAACGCAATAAAAGACTGCAGTCGGGTCAGACTTAAACTTTCACCAGCACATTTGACTGGAATGCTCAGGTGTAAATCCAAATACAGACTGCTCAGCTAAATGTGGCCAAACACAATTACATCTCAGTGAAAACACAGTAATATCTCAGTGAAAATACAAGAACGTCTCAGTGAAAATAAAATTATCCAAGCCAAAAATGGCACAAATGCAAACGATTGGTGAAATATATTCATTCGTTGCAGGTATTCTAGCGTTATTGGCATCAGCGTGTCTAGCGGTTGCAAATGCTAAGGCGTTAAGGGCTGTCGGAACTCAGGAACGGCGTTGAGAAAACATTGAAGGAGGTGGAATAAAAACATTTTAAAAACTCTACCACCAGGCACGAGTTGTCGAATATCCTCGATCAAAGATCTTCGAATACCTGGATTCGGTAACAGCATCTGGTACTCATTGGGTCGCATCATTGATAATACTTCAAAATACTGTGTGTTTTTTTTATCGACTCGCACCACTGGTTGAAGTTAGTTTTTTATCCATGTACAATAAAAAAGACCGGTGTCTTACATGATTATGCAAGTACAAACACGGTTGGATGGACCTAAATGTGGTCGTCCCCTCATATCCAGCAGTCCGCTTGACTTCGAGACATCCAATCTGGTTAGGTCCGTTAAAAGAGGATATGAAAGCTATTCCGTCATGGAGTGATGTGTGGTCTTCAACAGATGTTGTAAACCACTCCCTCGTAGCAGAGCTATCTGTATGCCCTCCTGGGGTCAACCTTCCACGACCTATGTGGACCACGCTAAACCGTTTCCGGACAGGACAGGGTCGGTGTGCAGTCATCCTTGTCTGATGGGGTCTTACACTGACTCTTCCTGTAGCTATGATGTTGTACAGACCATGTCACACGTTGTGCGCAACTGTCTACTGATACCGTTCCCCTTTGGACTGCAGGTTGTGCACGTTGCTGATGATGATCATTGTTAAATGGCTGGGCAAGCATTGAAACACGATTCATAAATAAATATGTCTTGTTGTTGAAGCTTTGGAGCGTTCACCAACACCACAAACACTTATCGGTATCAAATTAAAGTATGTTTAATATTATATACCATTTTTAATGATATTTACGCAAGTTCTTCAGCTTCACGACACGTGCTGATGTAGATCTGAGCCGATTTGCCACCAAAGCGGATGTGTCGGAGTTTACTAATCGTGTTGCTGCTGGTTTCAATCCATGCGAGCTTGTGATTTTTGAAGGTCAAAGTAGTAAACTGAGAACGTCTGATGTAGACATTCAAGTTATTATTGTCTAGTTGAAAGGCAACATTGTGATAAAGAATTTGATTGAGTTCAGTGACAACAGTGGAATCAGAGACATAGGATATTTCCGCATGCCAAGGTTCCGATATCATAATCCTATCTACACCTTGGCGTATCGAACATACATTTTAATGCTTTGTCCTAGCGACATCTATTGAATTTCACGAGATGCCTCCCTAAGTATGTAATGCCAATTACCAATAGCGTGTAACAGTGGTGCATTGTACATTGGTCGAAAATAGTGGGCACCATTGACCTAAAAAGGATACTTTTTAAGTTTAATATCGAATGGGAAGCTATTACACGTTTATTTTAGTGAAATGTATTTGCGCAAACATGGACTGACAGTGGAGATTTGTTCATTTATCAATCCTTTCATGTTGTGTATTTCCCTTGTCTCGATTATGTAGGAACAGCGTTCATATTTGAACAACCTAACTTTGATTGGATGCGGTGGCTTGCGGTTATCATACTGAAACCGTAACTAGAGACAGAGTCGTGTCGGTTGAGTTTATGACAAATTGTGTTGATTATGTTGATACAGCATACATTGCAACAAGACAATACGTGCAAGAAGAATTTGATCAAGTGCACACACAACCTCGCATAGTAGGTTCATGAAAAGTAACTGCAGAAATGTTAATCAAGGAAGGAGAGGAACACACTAACTTACTAACCTTAGGAAACGGCCAACTTATTTTAAGTTCTCTTTAAAATGGCTTTGATAGACTTAAAACTTACATTTTAAATATGAGCGAGTGCGGATCATACTTGTTTATTATAACCGGACGTAAAGGTGGACGGGTTAGAATGGTAATAATGATAAATAACTAGGGGTATCTTAGAAACTTGTCACATATATCACATATTGAAATATTTGGTCATGTAAATTGTGACAGATCTTGTCATGTTATAGATTTTTTCACACATACAGTATCAAAATTATTAGTCGCCGCAGATGAAATTCAGTTCGAATCACTCAACATTTATGCAGACTGGTACTTAGCCATCATTAGTGTTTGTGTTTAAGATTAGATTTTATCACAAAAGTAATAGAATCTGATCGCGGTGATGAGGTTGCGGAATGTACTGACGAGTTGTTAGATCAACTGGCAGCGGATTTTAAGCATCATAACAATATTGGTCTACTTATTTATGAATATGTGCTTTAAAGTGGTGTTGTCAAACCCTCGTTAGAGCTCACGTATGGGCTAATTATGTCATGGAAGTAGAGGCGAAGACAGGATTTAAGGGACCCAGACGGAGATAAAGAACCAAAATACCCATTTTTATATTACTCACATTCGTGGATTTTCCATGTACATACATGTATTTCACGCATTATGGATTGTGTAGCACATATGTAAGTTGTCCATATGCAAGTGCATTTGAAACTAGTTTGTCTTCATTTAATACACAATTTTTTTTTCTTTCTTAAAGTGTGAATCCTGCGCGTTGTCAATAGTGCAGTTGTACTAAGAAGACGTATATGTTCATGTAGTGAAAATTCAAATTTCCTAGGATATCTAAATGTGTTTTCCAAGATAATGGTACTGTGTCAAGAAATTCATTGAATCATGCGAAATTAATATTGTTATTACATTTTTATACGAACTAATGCAATCTTCCTTAATTATGTCATTAAAGTATAGACGTGTCCACATAATTCTTTTTCAGAAGATTGTACTATCATTTATATTGATATAAAAATATACCAAAGTGGCATTGATACATTGTGTTCAAGGGCTGTTGTGGGATAGTCATCCGATTCCATCATGTACCTATGTTGAATCATTTCACAATGAATTGATACAAAAGTAATTAATACTTCCACATCCACCTTGCCTCACCTGTATACAATCATCTTAAACAAACCGATACTATGTGTTTTGCTTTTCTTCTATATTTATCGTTTTGAATCGTTGATCTGAATATATTAAACGAAAATGATCTTTACAATAAAAATAATGTCGACCACCAAGATCGGATTTTACTTCTCGTATCATTTTTTTCCAGGGCTTCCAAATCCTGTAAATGTTCACCAAAGCAAGGTTCTCACGTATGCTATAATACTCCTACTCACAGGCTTCCGGGAGAGCGATATTATGTACACCAGCACTCCTCTATATCACAGTATGGCGGGGGGACTCTGCCTCATTGGAATCGTAACGATAGGTAGATGGATTTACAGAAGGCGTTTAAATTCTGATCTTTAGAATATTACCTTCCTATACCGAAAATCAAGCAAACTAGACCTTTTCAAGTATTTTTGTTTGTGTTTAATGACATGTTAAGTGCTTCAACGCGTATATTTCGATTTAGATATACTGAAATAGTATCGCCATTAATTTATGTTGCATAAAAATAGTAAAGTGCATATTCCATAGAGAAACCACTTCATTTAAGTCGTTCTTTTCTTCTAAATGATTTACAAAAATTGTTTTAGTGTATTTTTAATAAGGAATATCTCGTTTTTATTAAAGGGAAATAAAAATTAATTCTAAGGAAAGATAGTTGTAATAGAGTTTATAAGCAGTGTCCTCCATCTATCGACATGTATCTTTCCCACTTACATAAATTACAGGTGGCACAATGGTACTGCGTAGAAAATTCTCTGCACATAGTTTCTGGGACGATGTGCGAAAGTACGACGTTACATATATCCAGTATGTTGGGGAAATGTTTCGCTATCTTTTGGCATTGCCTCAGATAGGATAGCTGATAATTTTTGTTTTCCTTTTGTTGCATTTACTTTATAACTCCACTGTGTCCATGTTATTATCTTTGTTGTTTTTCCGTACGTCTGTCCACCTCATCTTGTTTAGTTATACTTACGGCTTTTTAAGTTCCAGATCGAAATAAAGTGTAACAATAATTTGTACGATTACATACAAAAGTATGAAAATCATTTTAAAGATAATGGTTTAAATATCACGGATTTGGTACAATACGTTTCAATTACTTCATTGTGATCGTTATAGTCTTTACTTGATGAGAGCGTATGTCTTTCTGGTCGAACATTCATGTTTTATTCACAATGTTAGATAGAACACTGGCAAAACAATTCAAGGCACAAATATCTTAGCCTTTGGTCTTATAAGTCTTAGTTTTATAGAAAAGTCTATCCAAATCAATGTATCTCGGTGGATAACTTGTGACAGCAATTGTTTAATTATCTTGCATTACTAGTGAGCGATAACGTCTACTGATGATGTATTTGTATAGTAGGAAATATTTAATTTTGATGTATTAATGGTCATACAATCCTTCTTGCAACTTTCAAAGTTTATTGGTTTCTTATTTTAGTAATGATTTTGTAGTTGGTTTCTTGAAAAATAGGTTTAAATATTTAATATTGTTTTAAAGAAATCCAATGGACCAAACTATTACCCAATAAAGCCATTTTCTCTGGCATATCTGTGTTCAATTTGAGTAGTTTGATGGTCACAGGAGGAAGTTTAGCTTAGGCTTCCAGGCAGACGTAGGCTTAAATCGCTATGCAGTGACGGTAATTTGAGATTTTACTAAGGAAAGTTAACGAATTATGACAACTAATTATCCAAGCTCACACCTTCGACAAATAAAAGTTATGTTCTTAAGAAAGTTGAAAGATCAAATACGTTAATAGCCTAAATTCATGTAGGTTATAACATCATAATTTTTAATTATGTCACATGTCTCTCTTCGATACGAAAAGAGTGCCTTCAAGAGAATCAGAGGCAACCAAACTGGTCGTCATCAAATTGGTAAGGTTTTGGCTGACAAATATCCAGCTAGATGAGTGAAAAAAATACCCTCTTCAAGATAACATTCGACGACGATTCAACCATCAATAAAATGCTTCCACTATTATTATTCAATGCTTAGCAAATCTTATATTTATTAATTGAATGCTTTTTATACAACTTGATGAGATGTAAACTGTCACATGATACTGAACTGAGGGTTTTTCCACATCGATAAATTATGACTACTACTTTTAGTTCCCTGTTTTCATGTCATTTGATGTAAAGTTTTATCTATATCAATCCATTACACCCTAATAATGACAACGAAAACCTACCCATCCACTCAATCAAAATGTACGAACCACGGATACAAATGGACCATTATAAGTTACAACAATTTAACTGCACATACCTTACTTCACTCCACCACTCATCCCTTTTGCTGACGGAGGCATGTGATAGGCATTACAAGTCAGTCTTCGGAAATTATTGCATTTCACCTCGACATGTTCCAGCAGCGATTATTAAAGGTCAGTGTCATATGTCAAATGAGGGATCTCACTAAAAATGGTTACGATTTTGCTTTTGAAAGATCGAAATGCGTAAAAAGGTAAAAACAGCGTTGTTATAACAACACATGCCATACGCAAGCATAATTTTCGAAAAAGGGACTATCCTGGTTTAACCGCAACAACCGTTTTTTTATATATTTAAATAATAATTGTACGAATATATCACTGGCATGACCCGCTATGACATTCTACGCCATATTATAGTATAAAGGATTAACAAATCCTGGCTAGCGAAGATTGGGCTATGTATTATATTGCAGTTAAGAGGCTAATGAAAAAAAAAACGATGACCATCAAAGTGAATTTCGTGTTGATTAAATCTGCTGATCTGATGTTAGAAAGGAAGTACATTGGAATCATAAGGATTAAATACTTAATATAAAGTTAAAGGTAATAAGTTAACATAAGGTCCTTCGGACTTTAGTTTGTGAGCAATTAGGTACAATTTACACATCGATAAATACCCAACCATTGGCATTTAATCCTATAATGTTACTTCTACAAATGTTGAATGCAAAACATACAAGATACATTCCAGTTTTAAAAGACCTAATTATATTATGTCGGTATTGTTTTCATCATGTAAAAGAGGCAAGGTTTCAGGGCAGATAAAAATATATACTATTTAAGTATGATATATTTTAATAACTTGCGACGGTTAATGCCGAGAGCGTTCCAACTAGAAGACAAAGGGTATGACCATTCAGAACACCTTAAAGTTTTTTGTTCTTTTCTGTGACCGAAATTCTCACTAGACATGATTGTATGACAAGCGTAGATTTTATACCAGTGTGGCTAACTGAACACCCTCTGTTTTGTTATATGTCAGGAATACATATCACCGATTTATGGCTATGATAAGTGAGCACAACAGCAATACTTCATAAGAAAAGTCATGAATTCTTTAAAGATGAAAAATATGAATAAAAATAATGCATATGTTCCTGGAAATTTACCTTTTATATTAGAAATCCAAAAAAGGACCACCTCAAGACGTGACGTCACACGTAACTTTGTGATGTACCAGTTGCCTCATCGTAGAACTGTTCGCCAGCCACATGTAAATGATAGATAGCTCTTATTGGACCAGCGTTATCAGTTTGTGTCGTATTCTAGTAAGCATATTTCAGATGTCAATATCGCTCAAAATACGTTCTTCTCTTTCCAATGAAAGTCGAACAAATGTAACCCTCTGAAAGAGACTCGAGGGTAAGCTTAGTGATCATTCTCAAATTATTAACTTTTAGGCTTCCTAACAGCCCATTAGATGTGCGAAGGACGGACTATCATAACACGATATGTCTTGTAAATGACATTCAACGACATTTGAACAATAAACTTAATATCATCACATTTAATTTGTAATGTTATCCCTTCAACTTGGTTATGAACACATAGAATAAATCAGTTGGGTTATATTGCTTGAATTATTACTGAGACATCATCTATTCATTGTGACATTATGGGGCTATTAGTACTTAATAACACCCTCGGGCTGGAGGGTAATTTGTACCTTTGATGGTTACTCTAACATGCAATGTTTCTGGCAGAGGACGTTCCGGTTACTGCAGAAAGTGACCATTTTGAACTTTGAAGTTTATGGTTGATATTATATAACGAAAGTCTAGCTAACGACATATAGACTCTATGGCGTATCGTCACCAGTAGCAACGTATGCAAATATTTTGAGGCTATCGAAACTTCATGGCTATTAATTATACATTTTTCTGTTCATGTTTGAAGTATTGCACTAAAGTAAGGGTATTTCAATGATAGCTCAAATGTTTTATTTTTCACATCTCTACTAAAACATTACCAATAAGGGAAGTATCACAATTATTACCTCTGAGTCTCATGTATATAATCGTGCTTATTTGATCCGCATCGGAAGGAGAATAGGTCGTTTTGACTAACATATTTTTGCTGTGATGATATCCAGTACTCGTGATTCGGATAATAAGTGGCCGCAACCTATTTGATCACTCGCACGTTTGATGCGAATCCAACAGAATTATCCAATATATGTCGATATGTACAATTCAAACTACTTCGGCTGTTTACACTGCAAGAATTTACTGCAAAGTTACGACTGAGTGAACTATTCATTTTGATTCGTAACTTCTCAGCCAATCATAGAAGCAACCCGATTGCATATTTGATTTTGGTTTTCTTTCTGCCGACAAATTCCCGGGAATAAAATGTATACATTATTGTAATTGAATGATTTGACACCCATTGCTGCAAAACGTATGTCTAGCAGAAACAGTCGAGATAGATCCGGATGCCTATTTTGATAGGACAGTCGGAACGTCTTCGGCTTTTTTGATTGCGTTCAAGAAACGAAAACCTATATATAAATAATGGTCACTTTGAACTGCAATGTGATTGCTTTTATCTCACAATTTAATTGACCTTAAATTAATTAGATGACCATTAAGTTCAGCTTATTAAAACTGAACGATTCCATCGATTTTTTTTTATTGCAATGTTGAAACAATAGCAAAATACGAAAATCAAACGTATTTCATTGCTTGTCTTCCTCTGTTTTTGCCGTAAACAATATATGATTAAGAACAGTGTTAACCAAAACGCATATTCCATGCACACATGAAACAGGCAAAGGATATTTAAATGTTACTTGAACTAAAATGACCAAAAGCAATCGTTGTTGTAAGAGTGAAATTACAAAGGAATAAAGAAATGAGATGTACCATTGGAGAATGGGTCACCCTCAAAAACATAAATACATATATACATTTATATGAACAGCTTTTGTCGTCGAGTGTTTTTCCCCCTAGGACTTATCGTTTTATTAGAACCTTTGATGGTATATCACAACATATGTTTGTTGGCCAAAAATCGTACTATTTTGGGAAGACTGTTTCAGAGAATTAAAAAGTTATAAATACAAGCTACAAAAGGATTGACGACGCTTTCGGTACGTGAACATATTTGGTTTACTCTGTTCTTATATTTTATCTTGCCTTACAAGTGTCTAATTTCACTATTATATAATTTCTGAACATGACTCTTGGCAAATCTTTGGAATACATTTTAACATGCTATTAGTTATAAATATCTTGTTTTAAAACAGATTAAAAAGATTGATGGATAGAAGAATTGTATTTGTTATCAAAGACAAAAGTATAAAGCGATAAAAAGTGAGTCATTCACATACTACTCGAATGAATCAGGTAGCGATATTTCATTTATTGTATGCCAGTGATGATGTCATGTCGAAATTATAAACCCAAGTTTTTTTACTCGCATCTGAAAAAGCGGGCATGTTGATGATAGCCGGAGTCATTAGTGGTTATGCGATGGTTGACCAAACTAGGGCTGCAGTTGGAGAGATGTACTTAAATAAATTCATAATGAAAGCGGAACATTCCATAACACATCTCAGTGGTAAATATAACTAAAATTTATATCAATGTATATTAGTGTTGCTGGGTCAATTTAACTTCCAAACACGATTACATGATTGGTTCGACCTTATTCCTCTATGACCTGAATGATGTCAACACTTACTTTCAGCATAAGATGATAATGTATCCGTCCCTGCTTTACGCCATCCGCTGGAAGGCACAAGGCTAACTTTCCCAGACTTGTGTCTAAAGTACCTGAATGCAGATACAGTCTCTGCTGGCCGAGACACAATACATGCGTTTTTTAATAGTTAGAGAGGCGATGCAGTTCTCACCGTGTTTTTCGTAGACTGATACTAGTACTAATATTAACAGCCCTACTTCTTGGACGGGATACTCACATGACCCTATATGTTTGAACTGACCAGTATAATGTGATTTACACCCAATTCTTTTTCAACCTAATATCAAAACGTTTAAACATGTTTCCTACAGATACTTGAAGAACTTAAATAGTATTCTTATTTAATAAAAGACTTGCTACGTATCATTGATGAAACATGTGCAACCATTGATTACTTTCTGTATCAATTATTTACTTTTAAATCATTCATATTAGTTCAACTGATAACTACTTCCGTTTTCAGCTTCAGTTTTGTGTGTGCCGCATGAGGACATTGATGCCTTATAATGAGAAACGGGAATACATCGTACGAAATATGGTATACAATAAAGTATCGGAAAATATCAATATATGGCATAGCAAGCCTTATTTGGAAAACGAATTACTCCGAGAATCTTGTTGTTGTTGTTGTTGTAGGGTTTAACGCCATTTTTCAGCACACAATAGGCTTTACATGGCGGCCAGTATTAATGGTGGAGGAAGAACCCGGGAAAACCCAGGAAAGAACCACCGACCCACTAGAAGCTACTGGCAAGCCTTCTCACATATCCACATTAGCCGAATCCGAGACTCGAACCCACGCAGACAGAGGTGAGATGGCAGTGATCCGTAACGAAGAGCGCTTTAGACCACTCGGCCACTCCGAGAATCTTGTATTATCTTTCAAGCACATTTAGCATAAACGTAACAATACAATTTTACCTGATACAGGATAAATATGAATTTGCCTGATATAGGATTAATAATAACTTTATCATTAGCCAAACGTCCTGAAAAAAAACCAGCTCTACTACGCTAGTAGATTGTTAACTGCAGTCATCATTTTGCCTTTGGCAATAGTTTTATTTGCTCCATTGTATGGTATAGGATCATGTCAAAGCCGCAACCACGCTGAGTCTATGGCGTCAAGGCTAGAGAGATATCTACGATTCTTAATGCCGTCTATTCTGGGCAGGCCTATGACGCAACTGGAAAATAAATTTGGGTGGCGATCAAGTAGTACTTTCATAATAAATAGTACTATCCTTTAATAAATAAACATTTTTATTTATCAGTTTTAAAGACAATGCTCATGGACATCTCCCTTCTAGCGACTGTTTGATTAGTAGTTATGAGAGTAAAACACCGTAAATCGTAGTAATTCACGACATATTTTAGCTTGATATATTCAATCAGCATCCACTAGATGGCGTGCATAAGGTGAAGGCAGTCATGGGAAACGGGCTCCGTCAGGATATATGGGAGAAGTTCCAGACGCGGTTTAGGGTCCCGAGGATATATGAGACATTTGGGTCTACCGAAGGAATGACGTCCACTGTGAACATGTCCAATCGAGTTGCTCTTGTGGGAGAATTTCCCCAATTCTGGTTGGTTCCTGCTCACTATCAGTTTATTCATTTGCGTAAATCTATGATCAACATTATCATTGTTGTCATCCTCTTCCTCCTCCCCTTCATCATTATCATGATCATTACTGTCTTTTTCGATTTCGCAATTGTGTTTTATATTTTCCTTTTTCAACATAAAAGGAAATCAATTTAGAAATGGCTACTGTATTCTTAAAGTTTGCATTATGGCAGTGGCATGTACTGCACTATTTAAGCATGTATCTGCTGGCTCCTTTTCGTTTGTACTCAGTGTGAGAGGGCCGCTACAACATTTGTAAATAGGGCATAGTCATATGAAGTATGATGTTTTGTGAAATGTAGAGCTCCTCGAAATCATGACCAGATTTAGACTGTGATCAGAACTATACAATACATCAATCGTCTATGTGATCATGACTATGATGGAGTGCGCCGGATAAAGAAGGTAAGAATATTCACAGAAAGAAAACAACATGTGACACGATTGCTTTGCAAAACGTGATGTAAAATTGTTGAAAGATCTTTACATTCTGGGAATATTCAAAATCATTACGAACACTGAAGTCTAACATTTTAGTAATGGAGATACTTGTTCCTTGTTAAGTTAAAATGCAATACTAATATTTATATTTTAAAGAAGTACATGTTTTTCCATGCATATAAATCAATCTTTCATTTAATATTTACTCTATTTGTAATAGAACAGGTTTGACTTGGTTCCAAAATACATTATCGATGTAGATCCTATCACTGGAGATCCAGTCAGAGACAAGGATGGTCACTGCAAGCAAGTCAAAAGAGGTAAGATTACATATGTATGTATGCATGCATGTATGTATGTATGTATGTATGTATGTATGTATGTATGTATGTATGTATGTATGTATGCAGGCATGCATGCATGCATGCATGTATGTATGTATGTATGTATGTATGTATGTATGCAGGCAGGTAGGAAGGCAGCGAGGCAGGTAGGTAGGTAGTTAGAAATGGATGTAGCCATGGTTAACAAATACTAGTATCGACGCTTCGATGACAAGTAAGGAGTTATTAAGGAGTGCTACTACCCTCCCTTTTGTATATGATATTTACGGCAGATAGTAAAACACAAAATAAGGCTTAAAATTGGACGTTTAGGTTGCTGCTAACCTCGCATGCCTAGTACATTCTTCAAACAACTTAGGTAACATGCCAGAGATTATTCTCGAATATCTGCAAACGGAACAACATAATATTTTCTGCAATGTTATATGATATCATGTTTTGGGAAGAACTTCAAATTATAAACTCCCCTTATCACTTGGTGAAGAAATAAATCATGAAACGGACCTTATCACTCACCTACGTATACTTCATAGATCACGTCGACCCTAAATTCGCACCCGCAACGTTTGCTGAAAAGCATCGCAAAGCTTTTTCTTGTCTAGCAAATGCTGGAACCGGTACCCTAAACTTGATCTCAAGCAAATCCATCAGTTTATTTAGAAACTTGAGACATCACTCCAGCCTAACTATAAGGTTGCGATTTTCGGATATACTTTGAAAGGGAGACATAATGAAGGTCAACGGTTTGCTGCACTTTATAGGAATCGAATGTGGGAAGATATGTTTGAGTCAATGCAAGGGCTTATAAAAATAACCACTGAAAGTTATCAGCATACACTTATTTTCCTATGCAAACTCTGTACCTTGTCCAATAACATCATCTCCAGACAAATATTCCTCAAATGTCTTCACGTGTATTTTGATGGCACCAGTTCTATACATTCTGATTTTGTTCCGAATAGTTGGAATTTACCTCAGACGTAGTAGCTTAGAGCTCTCCTGTTAAGCTTCATAACTCAACCAGCTTCCCCAGCATATGAATGGAATAAACTGGTCAACATGGCTTTATTTGAAAAGAAAAGACTGCTTAACGCAACATAATCAAATTTATCCCTTCCTCTCTGTAATACATTGTGAAGAATAATTATGAACACATATTAACCAGATTTATAGGACTGTATCCCTACTGGTATTATATTCATAATGTTACTCACTATATTAAATGTGGTAAGCATCAATTGCACCATGTCCAGATATTGAGCAGGCAACAGTTTTTAATTAAAATTTAAATCATGTCCATCATCGTTTTAAAAATACATTTAAATCAAACTTGAATGGGATCATGATGTGCATTGTTGTATTTTGTTAAAATTTCACGCTATGGATTGGTAATGATTGTTTTTGAATAGGGACAGTATAACATTACCGTTGGGTTTGATTTAAAACACTTCATTAACAACAATCTTTTAAAGACATTGTAAAGTTCTACAGGTAAGGAAACATTTATTAGGCCAATCATGTTTTTTATGTACGCCATCTAGAGTGTCTATTAACATTGTTTGAAGTGTGGAATTATTTATATTTTTTCGGCCGCTGAAATTATCCCTAGATATATATTTGGTGAAAATAACTTGGTTCTAAAATCATTATGCACCTTGGCTTTCTAAGGTTTGACCATCTGATAGTGTTTTTACTGCCAATGCTTTAGTATAGTTTTGTTTCTTTGTTTCTTTATTTTAAATTTTATATTTTTGAGACAAAACCTCAATTTGATAAGTATCCGTAGCGCTAAAACAATCATTACGTGTCAATATACAGGAGTGCTATTCGCTAAACGAAAAACAGCGGACGAGTTACATCCCATGCAACAACATGAAACTATAATGAAGAAACATTGTCAAGATAATAATAGTAATAATACGATTGATAGTGATATAACTTTTATGAATATTATGCTTTCTTACTCAGGTGGAAAGGAGAAAACGTGTCAACGTCTGAGGTAGCCAATGTCCTGACCGAATTGGATTTTATACATGATGCCAATGTGTATGGTGTGCAGATTCCGGGTCAGACTTATTTGTCTTAGATTTGTAATCGTTAGTAGTGCCTGAGCCTTCATTATCATCAGTATTGCCTGTATCATTAACATTACTAATGACAGCAGCGTCATCATCATCTAATTGTTAGCGCGGTTATTATCATGATGACACACATTTCATTCATCAGTTAAAGACATACCTGTTAGAAACGCCACAAATTATTTCTCACATAGAAATGTTCATCTGTAGTTTACACGTATGCATGTATAGGAAGGTGCAGATGGGTATATATATTTCATTACACGCGTGCTTGGTTACTTAGAAAAGGTTCATCTGTCAAGAAATGGGTGACATTCTCTAGATATTGATACGTACTATTACAGGTACTGAAGGCCGGGCTGGCATGGCTGCACTGCATTTACGTGCAGGTGTGAAACATTCGGAAATTCTTGAAGATATTTACAAATATTGCTCAGACAATCTTCCCTAATATTTTCAGCCCCTTTTTCTTCGGTTTCCCAAAGACATGAAGATAACTGGGACATTCAAACAAACGAAGGTACAATTTGTAAAGGAAGGATACGACTCATCGTTGGTTGCAGACCCGCTTTATTATAGAGACGATTTTAGGACAAACTATTGTCAACTCACGCATGAAATCTATGACCAGATCCGAATTAAATCAAAACTTTGAAACGAGGATTTACGATTCAATATCGTCAAAACATCTTCCTAACATCATTTGGTGATGAAAGTTGTGTTTGACAATACCACATTTTTGTAAAAGATGAAGTCTCTGTGCAAAAGTGAAACTTTAGAAAGTATATGTAGATTTCTTCACGATATTTAGGTAGTTTTATTCTATGTCATGATAATGATTTATTATGAAACCTAAATGATCATCAATGCATAACTGATTTACCTTAATTAATTTTATATGTACCGCAATAGGTAGAGTGACTTGATTTATGTTAGTGAAATCAGTCATACCATGTAATAAAGAAAAAAATCAATAACTACACCTTTTGGGGAAACAAAAAAGCAAACATACCATCCTATTAATGGCCCCTGATCAGAATATGTTGTACAATGTTAAGATCAGAGGTTTTATTGTCTCCTAAATTATTTTTCTTAACTGATAAAGAAAAAAGAAAGGAGAATGGGTGGTGGTCTGGATATAAGTCTAAGAGAGATAGCAACACAAATGCTATGCATGCGAGTCGTTATGTCTTCCCCATACCATGTAGCAGAGTCCACCCGAAGTAACTACTGATACTGTTCCCTTGTATAAATGATGCTGAATAGAGCCTTCATTTTAACATAGAAAAAAGGGTTTCTCACATATCAATACAAACTGAAACGTCGAAACGCAACTAAACATAATTTCGCTTGGTGTTTCCAAAATGTATATGTACATTATCTTGAAATGATTTGTATGTCGTTTGACAATTTTTCAGTTTCACTATCTCGAGGGATATAGTACTATGAAATTGGAGACCCTTGATTAAATAAATCTTTAAAAATATTGTTATCAGATTCTGAACCCACTCGATATCAAGAGACTTTGGAATAAACAGAGTGGGATAAATATATTTCTTAAACGGAAGAAACACAAATGCAAACTTACATTCCCGATGAAAGGAATCTTCAAGCACTATATCCATGTTATTAACTTAATCAGTTACACCTAATGTTTATCTCATTAACAGGATCCATTATGAATAATATACGTGCCAATGAAAAGAGGATCTGTTACACTTACCATCCATGTCAATACAAAGAGGATCTGTTACATTTAATATCCATGTCAGTGAGAGGATTCAGTATAAAAATAAACCTAATGTTTATATCCTCATCATTTGAGTGTATCTCCAACCCTGAGGTTCTTATACTTTATACACCCGTGAGAAACAATATAACATTATGCATTTACACCTTCGTCTTGTCTCGTCATAATTTTAATTTGAAAACACAGTAACGAGAATGAAGCATGAATTTTCTATTCCTTATCCGTAATTGTATGTTATCAAGCCTGAACTGCCTATTCGAAAGCAAATATTGGCTATTATCAGGTCTGAATATTCGCAACCATGAATTATTAAATATTATCCTTGTGGAAATCAGATCAGTAAAACAGTTTTATTTATTTTAGAATGAGAGTTTTAACCAGTTTAATCTAGAATATAGTTGCATAAACTTACTTCCAAAGCAAATCTTTCAACAGGTCAGAGCAAGAAACAATATTATCACTCATATTGTTGTTCCTCCTATATACTGATAATATCGAAAAAGTAAAATCATGTCGTCTCTATCACAGTATTAAATATCGTAAGAAAAACAAGAACTTCATTTTGCTTACACTTTCCATATTAATTTAGCTTACCTGCTAAATTCTGTATCACCAAAATCGTCTCTAGACATTCCAATTATACCTATTGGAATACAGAAAATGTAAACTCTTGATATCATTTCCCATGAATATAAATTCATTGGTCTTTCTGATTCGTATGGAACTCGCATACATGATGGGCAAAGAAAAACAACTTTTAGATAGGGTATAACCTCTTCCTGACTTGAGAGCATAAAGCGCTAATTATTCACAGTATTACCTCTGCAGAGAAAGTGGATGATCTGAATGACATTCACTTTGACGCCTAGACATGGTAATATATGGAATTAAGAACGGCTATTTGATTTTCTGATGACTTTTCTAATTGTACATTCCACGTTATTCGTTAAGGTCACTAACTGTCGGCCTTTGTTATGCCAATTTGATTCCAAACGCCCGTCTGAAACTGCAATTATGTCTGCAAATATAATTTTTAATAACTTAATGTTCTTTAAAATTTTACCAACAAGTCTTTTATTTGGTCAAACTAGCAAATGTATTATCAGCCTTTACAAAGATATAACTTTAGTAACTTTATACACAACATTCACCATATCGAAATCACCTTTGTCTAAATCATTTGAAGCTGTGTTCCATCTATAACAAGTTTAAAGGCCAGTCTTATCTAGACGTTTCTTAATTTAAATCTGATAATTTATTCTGAATGATTTCATGGACGAAGTGGTTATATGTACATTTAATAAAAACACCAACTGGATTAAAATTAGATATGGTGAGTCCTACCATGAGATGTGACGGGTACAACTAAGTGGTACGGTTATGTTGTACTTGTAATGCACAAATTGAATCATATCATTTAAATTTTTTAAAGTGGCACACAACATTTGGATCATATCTTTACTAACACGAACTCTCCCTAACAAAAATGTATAACGCCAAGGTCACTTCAACTCCAACTTATATCGCTGTCTGTTCGAAGCCCAAGGAGGAATGTGGAGACCTGATTTTAGCGCGATCATGTAAGCACATGCTGTATTCCCAGGATACGGTAATACCTGCATTTCATGAAAGACTTGAACCATGCTTTACTATGACACTTTGCATGGTCAAGTAGAGATTTACTATTCATCATTTTTTTAAAATTTTTATTTAAATCATAGCATTACCTGAAAATTGCGATTCTACTGGATCTACCGTTGGAAACTATTTATCTCTTAGTTGATGCGATCGTATTCTATTCTCATTTCTTCGCCTGGATGTCTGCGACTTAAAAAGTAATTCGTTCATGAAGAAAACAGTGGTTAAGTTTATTGTAAACTATATGAGAAATAAATAAACAAATAAAATAACATAGAGAGAATCAATATAAATGGATATGTGGTGGTATTTCTTCGCCTTCAAAATCGCTTGAAGTTTTATGTATTTTAAGACTTTCCACACGATTGTATTTTCAATTTGTATTCATCGTAAAGCTGTTTATAGGATATTCTAAAGAGACAAAGAAAATTGTCTTCCATATAGGCTTTCTTATGAGCAGATGAATGCCTTTAAGAAAAATGGTCTTACACTCTTGTACACTGTACAATCAAGTCACTACTGTATTTTCTTCGAAATTGCGTCAATCAATGAAGGTATAAGAAAAAGTATGTGTACAGGTTATATAGACTATCCTGTCAAGGTGTCAGACTTTAGTCCACAATGACGTCAACGAACATGTACTACAAAACTAATTATATACTGTCAGTCTAGTTCTTCAGCATTGGGATGACGGTAAGAAGTAACCGATTGCCAATTGTCGATACAATCAGTTATACATCGCATTGGCAGCTGCTTCATCTTTCGTCTTACACGTTATAGGTTTATCTTTTCTCATTTAAATGTTAGCTGTAAGATTATTTATACATTTCTTGTAAAGGAAAGTCAAAACGTTCGACTTAACTTTAAAAATCCTCATAATTCAGGTTACCTGACTTTCTGCATAAAATGTCATCTAATGCAGTAAATGGTTGAAACCTAAAACATCAGGTAAAATAACATTACCAATGTAGTGAACAGTGTTAAGAAACTGAGTTTCAGGCATTTGTTATAATAATGAGAACAATATTGTAAAGTTACGCACCGCGCCTCCACTTCCTTACTTCCTGCCACCCATTCCCAGCCACAAGTAATAAATGTTCGACATTTCCATTATACTATACTACAGTCGTATATCTGTATATAAACAAGTATACGATGCTCAAGGAATTAAATTAAAACAAGCAATAGTTTGACAATTTCAGACTCTATCACTGAGAAACAGCTATAACTATATACAGTGAAAGAAGACAAGTACTATGAAAAGAAATCTACATTAAGCTTCGCCTTGAAAGCCAGTTCCTACAGCATATGCATCCAAAACAAAAATAATCATGATTAATAATCTGTATTACGCTTCGCATGTGCAAAGAAGTTACTAAAACACATCCACTGAAGATAAACATTATCATGGATAAATAATCAAAATAAAGCACAACAAATTCACTGATGGATTTCCCTGTGGATACAGCTGGCCCATCCGGATATTGAAAATTGCTCTCTGCCACTTTCTTCTCTTTAGGCTCACACCCTGGCACAGTACTATATACTTGAATATAAATATAGAAGTCTATGATATCTTTGACGAAAGTAGTAGCACACAAACTGATTCACTTCATCCCTACATGTAACAGACGAAGTTATATTATTCCTTACATTGTACTATTGCGTAAATGTATGGAGGCGAAGGAAAGACTAATTAAAAAGCGACACAATGCTTGTTTAAAGTTTATTCCAAAATAAACATTTTAACAGGTGATAAATTTAACCTTTGCAGTTCTTATTGATTATTGAGCAATAGCAATATAATTTATTACGACTATACAAACAAATCTCAGACCTTGCAACATAATGGTCCTGATATGTTAATAGAAATTACTTATGCAAATGAAGTGAAATGTAAATACCACTGAGTCTGTAAATCTCGAAAATGTTTTAATGTGTGTTTCTTTTTTATTTGGATTTACTTCAACAGTCTTATATATTATACTTCGTTCAATATTTTTAAATATCTGAATAAACCTAAGAAGCACTTTTGATAACGAGTTTGCAAAACTCATGAAAAGATATTTGTTACTGCTTATTTTATGAGACTTGATTAAGTAGTAAAACATATTTGCTAATTTTGTTTTTCTGTTTCATTTGGTTCTTTTTAATGAATCACGGTATGTGGTATGATACCGTATATTAAATGACATTCATTTCTTAAACTATTGTGAGAAAAGTAAAACAGACCAGTGAAATGAAAAGAATAATAATTGATAATTGCAAATGTTAGAATGTGTAAAATGCTAAATATTTTAATAGTAAGGATAACATGGATTTAATATTCCTTCGATGAACAGATCTTACAAAATTGTAGTGAAGGTGAAAATCTGAAAATTTTATCCAACAATCTGGAAATCAAATTACATGTATTTGCAATGATTTGACATAATACATACAATTCGCTGATTTTTATTTATATGTATCTCCATGGAAATCCAACTGTTGTTTTGTAAAAATGACCATTTGGTTGTTATCTTCCTCTGCCCACGCATTCTAATTTGTAACCACGAAACAAGACACCATCTAGATCTGCTAGAATCAGTTTCATGACATTGTTTTCTAAGCTAAAGCTGTTCAAGGTTGAGAGTTATGTGATAGTGTACTGCTTGTATCATCCATTGTGACATACTGTGTAATGTGCCTCATTTAAATGCAAGTGCCTAAAATAAAAGTGGAAGCTTTTGCTAAGGAAATCATATTATATTCCCTGTGGAGTGTGCTATATATTTAACACTTTCTGATCAGTGCACTAGTGAATGATGTTACATGCACACGCAACTATTGCCTAACTATGAAGGGCAACATGCGAGAGGCAACATTGATATGTACTGTAAATCCTTATGTTAGTATTGTCCATTGTCCATAGGTTTTGCATTGAGAATGAATAGCAACATTGTAAGAAGTGGTTGAACTCAAATGGCGTTAGTTTGCAACATTGTTATAGCCTGGGTGTCTTCGGGAAAACCAGTTTTAAATTGTCAATTGTTTAAAATACCGGCGACGATATAGGTACGAAATGTAATGATACAAACTTTCTATTAAGATTACAGTCAAAAAGAAACCTACACAATCCAGCATTCGATATTTATTTACAGTTACACGCTCCCCCTCCCCCACGCAAACCCCTGTTTATCCAACAAACCCCCTACAATCACGCAGCCACTTTTTGATTATAATCAAGCATACATCTCACTAACCAGAAACCGCATTATGATTACAATCCAACTCATACTTCCGACACTTCAGCACCCCGATTTGTATATGGAATCACACACACACACACACACACACACACACACACACACACACATTCACACACCTCTATTAAGTTCATATATATTTTTTTGCTATCCAGCATACACGACGACTCTCCAGTATCTAGCTCTTTACTACAATCCCCCATACACCACTACTATCAAGCACCTAGTTTCTTTTATATTAAAATTAAACACGTATCTCAGACTATCCAGCAAATAGTTGCTTATTACAATTACAATGACATCCACAGTATTACACCCGGCTTTTTATAAACAATCCAAAACATATTTCGGTATATCCAATGTGGGTATGTGAGAAAGCTTTACAGTAGGTAAAGACATCATCGCTTTTGGAGTGGATTTTCTTCGTGGTACATTACTCCAAGAACTTCAGACGGCGGATGAATATACTTGTGATGGTGGTATTTGGAAGCTTCCTGAATTCGTGAAAACTTTGCGGTAGTTACGATTCCGTTTGGACAGCGCTGTCGAAGTTACTTTTTCTCCATGGTTCAAATGCATAATGTTCGACGATATGCAATTAAAATATCTTCCGGTTTTAGCCTCGTGATTACGTTTTCAAACTGCCTGACAATAAATTCTTCACACACATCGACAAGTTGAAAAAAATACGTTGTTCTAGAATGATTTTAGTTATAAATATAAATTTCTTCACCAAAATCACAATAAAACATATAACAATCATCAGGAAGTCTATCTATACAAATACAATGTCTATGTCAGGGTAACGATCATCACTCAGAGAGAAAACGGTTTTTTTAATACAAAATTGCCACCGATTTTGTACCAGGACTGCAACTAGATAAGTTACATTACAATAAAATATGCTGAAAAAAATGTATATGATATAAACTTCTCAGATAAAGAGCTGAACTAATTTACACTACAAAGCTTAGCAAAGACAAAAAATAGACAAACAATCCTTATCGAGTGTGGACCCCGAATAATTTCTCTAATGCTTATTTAATCTCTTAGAAAAAGCACACTAAATGATAAGCATCATTTTTGTCTTCTTGAATCAGTACTGCACCAATATCAAATCACTTGTATCAACATACAGTTTAACTGATTTTCTTAAATTTGGAGTTGTATGAACTGGTGTACTTTTTAATATGACCTTTAACTTATCAAAAGTCTCCTTATGTTTCTTAAACCAATGAAACTTCTTTCTTTCTCAATACATTTGTCTGGGGTTCAGCAATTATTGAAAACGTGAAGCAAAATTTCAATATATATATAGGGATTCAGAGATAGCCTTGACCTTAGCATCTATATGTTTAACTGATCCATATCCCACGATATATCCTAGAAATGCAACCCAAGCAAGAACAAACTCACTTTTAGATAACTTAAATGTCAAATTTGCATTAGTGAGTCTGGCAAGAATTTAAAATTTGTCTCTAAGTGTTATTTCTAAGTGCCGTTGTCGAAAATGGTGCCAACTATCTAATCATCACTATTATCTAGACAGAAGAAATCGCGTTAATTATACAAAGCAATCTACAAGTCGAAAGTTTCATCCAAAACGGCAACATTTGATATTGATAAAGGCGATCTAAAGCCACGACTGCCGAAATTTTCTTTGACTTTTGTGTCAGTGGAATTTTCCTGACTTCTTTCAGAACATCAAATTCTGGTGACATGTTTTGCAATTCCAATTTGGTAATGCAGTTTTTTATTCATTGCAATGGATATACAACTGTTTCTAGTCACACACTTCACTTTTCTGTAGTCTGTGCACATGCGTAAAGTTATACATGGTGAACTACATTCATTTCTACTCTGTTCATTAAAATCATTCTCCAGCAAAACACTGAATTTCTTTATTCAACCATTCCTGCTTGCGAGGGTTCATCCTGTAGGGAGGAAGTTTCACAGGTTTGGATATTACAGTATCAGCGTCATGGTATACTTTAATTGTTCCATCTTTATTCTGCTGCATATTTTATACTTCAATCAGAAATAACTTGCCCCAAATTCATTCATTCATACTTTGAACGTGATAATGATTTCTGATCAGTCCTATCACACATTAGACTCTTGCCATGTTGAAATTTATAGGTACGCGCTTGAGAATGATTTAGAATCTTACTAACCATCTGCTGAGATGGACACTTACCGAAAAATTAAACATTGTAAGTCAGTGAATGGTCGTCAGATGTATGAGCATCGTTTTCCAAAGTGTCTACATGGTGCGCATCAAAGTAAGTCTTGGTGTCACAATAAACGCAGTTCTTGAACTCTTAAAATTATATTAGTTCTCTGTGTTTGTCATATTTGTATCAATCAGTTAAGAAGCGAAAAACCTGTCATAAAGTTGTTCTTTCACCCTAGTAAACAGGGTTTAGCTATTTACTTCTTTACAAGTCCCAAACCTGTGTCGATATGCCTTAGGTACCATCTCTGAACCGTTTAAGTTAGATTCCTTGAACAAACCTCACTCAGCACTTGCTTTTACTGACCGTGAGGTATATTGTTCATGAGCTTTGTCAACGGTAACAAAGACCATTGCTCTCTTGGCCAATTAAAATAAATGTGTAGAATATGATTCTACACCTTTTTCTTTAAACGGGGTTACTAATATCATCTTTTTGGTAACATCAATCACTGAACCTTCACGAGCTCAATGTTGTTTGCATGCCAGTTCTAATTATTTTAATATCAGCTGCATCACTATTCCTTTGTTCTTTTTGTATTTGTAACTTCATTTGTTTTGTCTTCAGCTCTCTTTCGTCCTTTTCCTATTTCTCTCATCCCTCTTTGTTTCTTTCTCTTCGTTATCAAACTTAAGATTCTAAGCTCTGCTTTCGTCTAGTATTTCAATTTAAATCTTTTAATTTCATTTCAGAACGAACTAGAGACTTACTCATTAATTCTAAAACAATTGCTTCAAACAAATTCATTTTCCAACAACTAATTGACCTAACTATTTTTAACTTTCTATTTTAGCAATGACGATTTTATCTCTGAAGGAGTGCAGCGTTTGCAAGCTCCAGCAACTCATCTTTCCTTAAACGCTGAAAACCATCCTCAGTCTGGTTGGAAACACGGCATGCCACTCTACACGTCGTTCTGAGAGCTTGTTTTTCGCTCTGTGTAAAACCAAAAGACCGGACACAAAAAAACTACGAAATATAAGGAATTTAAAGTTCATAACAATTTTAATTTCATTCAAATATTTATACAATTCGTATCCTGTACAGGCCCAAATTGCTGTTACGACACTATGGTCATGTGGTCAAAAACTAAATAACAGAAAGAAGCAAAATCAACAAGATTTGTAAAATATAACATCGTATGTAATTATCAATGTTAAAAATAAAAATGTGTAAGGAAATAACATTATTTTGAAGTTGCTGTTCCAATTCTCAACAAGAATCCTGGTGTATCCCCTGTCACAAACGATTATATATAATTTGTTTTAATTCTCTCAAATACGTTTCTGTTGTTAGAGGGTACAGGTTACAGAATGAGAGCCACTGAAGTAGCACACAATTTCCAAATTGATTTACAATTTGTACAGCATGTACATCAAATTCCTAACATTAGAACAATTATATCCATCGCAAAAGTATTATTTGGTTTTACTACGATATTAGAGGACCCCACCCCTTGCATAACCTTGAATCTACATGGCGTCTCTTTAGCTATCGTTTCCCTAACGCATCAGACTCAAACTGGAAATTAAATATATATTACTATAGAGCAAAAACATGAAATAGGTTAGTGTCATTGTTTACTTCTTTGTCAATCGCTACCTTTAAGACCCGCTATACCATAGCACTCGAGTATACGTTATCAATCATGATATACCATTTGCAGCTGACAATAATCTGTACAAAATAACACTAAAGATTTCTAGATGTAATGTGTTGTCGAAAAGCACCTTAAAATATGAATTGTGTATAGCCTTGCACACAATTTCTGGTGACTACAAAACTATCACTGATACAAAAATACAAGGATCAACAAAGATTGTTTTTACCACATTGCAATGAGCATGATAGAGTCGAAGAGATAATGGCTGCAAATGACGACAGTGAGACAAATGGATGTCTAATGTTGGAGAAAAGTCTTAAAGTTCGTGTCACTCCAGGTGAAATCAAAAGTGTGCATAACGAATAACACACACACACACACACACACACACACACATATATATATATATATATATATATATATATATATATATATATATATATATATATATATATATATATATATATCTATATCTATCTATCTATCTATCTATCTATATATATATATATATATATATATATATATATATATATATATATATATATATATATATATATATATATATATATATATATATATATATATATATATATATATATATATATATATATACTAATAGCTACATGATCCGACTGAGCTTGTTTTGTTAAGTGTTATAGGTAAATGTTATAGGTGTTTCTTGATTATATCAATATCGGCAGATAATGATCATATGGATATTGTTTTCGCTTAGTAATGTTTAGTCGCATAGACATTGTCTCATACTATGCCAGAGGTCATTAAAATCACAGATTGGCAGAATGAATATCAGTATAGAAGATGAAAATATTAAGCTTGCAGACTTTCCCGTTATACATGTAATGTATGTTTTTCACGTTGATTACATGCACAGTATGATAGAGATTACTCTGATAGGGCCTATTAAAGTTGTCGAATCTGTAAAGTTGAGTCGAAAAAGTAATAACACCGGGTTAAACAACTTAGTCGCACAAATAACCAAACAACACATTTGCGTGATTATGTTGAATCGGTCTATGCAGCTTCCAATCCGTTTCTCAGATACATAAGAGTTTGGGCGATACTAATTCCACGTATATCAAAACATGGCGAAAGCAAGGTCACAATAAATCAATAGCTATTAAATAGTGTAGTTCTGCAAGAGCTAAAATCTCAGAATCCCAAATGAGAATATTTATTTTATATATACTAACACTCTCCTTATATTCGCTTTTATTTTGGAGTGCCGTACAAATACTGCAGGATGTAAAGAAAAAATGACACAATACCAAGTTTGATTCCTTAATGTCAAATACTCTCTACAACCAAATAGTTAGAAGATACATAGAACAAAAACTGCTGCTCTAAATGAGAGGAGAAAATGAAGAAGTCTACGAAAGACCATGGCTATGGCAGAAGCCTACATTAACAAAATTATACAGCTAATCCAAATTGATATAAAGACAAATATCGGAATAAAGCGTCTTGCATTGCATATTAAGATGCCACGAGAGAATAAAATAGTGTCGATGCTAACAAAAATTAATGCAGTGAAACAATTAAGCTACTGTAAGGCTGTCTACTGCTTTGCGATATTTGAATTGAGCCTAATCATCAGAATATGTACTTCTGGCCTTAACTGTTGAAGTTTAAATTATCGCATGCAACCATCAAACGCATGATTCTTTTATAAACTAACAATGTTGGATTTGTTGAACATTGATAAGAATTTATTACCTCACCATATATAAGTTACAAATGATGATTTAAGCTAAACCCCATCTCCTCGTGCTGAAAACAACTAGCCAAAATAAAATCGGTAGATCAATATGTGATTATCTTGAAATAAGTAATGAGCTTAATCGCAATATTTATCAACCTTAATATTGAACCGGAAAGATGTGGGGCTTTGCAATATTATTTTAATTGGATTACAGGTAAAGAACCCCAACTACGTATTCCCTCTTTTTTGTCTGAAACATCTGAACAGTAATATGCAAAAAGATAAAGTAACACGTGCAGTATGTCTCCAAACTAACAATAAACAACAATTATTAGATTGGAACGCAAAGAAGATTGACAAAAGCAACAAAATGAATTACTGTTCGATTTTATCAATGAAATGAATTTATGACAAAATGTTTTTGCAGAGCAAACTTTCATTATTTATCGTGATAAATAATATAATGGTTTATGCCAAGAATACAAATTGTTTGGTGCTTTTTAGCGCAATAAATGATAGCAACAAGAGTAATTTTTAGAGGAGCAATTAGCGAAGCAATTAGCTAACGATCTAGCTTTTGTAGGAACAAATATGTTTGTTGCAATTGATAGCGATGACAACGAAATACAATAATACAAACTATATCAGGAAGGATTGCATAGAGAAACTGCCGAGTTCAGTTTAAACAGAGCCAGGACACGTTAATACCTGAATAAAAAAATAAAAGAGATTGAAAATGAAAGACTGAGAGAGCAAAGTTAGATGACTATGTACTTGAATAACCTGAGTATGGTTTTGCTGTATCCAAATATACTCTTAGTGTTGATGATAGACATTATTTGAACAATTATGTCAGTAACAAAACACATTTATGATCATAACAACCAAAATGAAATGATTTCAACCAATCTCCTGATGAACAAGTAAAGTACGAATACATATGTATTACACCTGTGATGGGAGATGGTGTTCATGTAACGACATTCTACGTGTTTCTCATACCTGAACCCGCGGTGTGACCCTTCACGAAATTCATTAGGACTTCGTTCGTAGGTAGACTCCATCCCTAAGAGATAAACATCAAACTAGGATTCCTGTTAAAACTTTGTAAAAGAGGGGACGTAATGTCCCAACTGTATACAAAATATGTAATTTTCCAAAGGCATGTGCTGTACCCAACCCCTTCATCTAGCCGGCAAATTTTCTTCCAAATTTTCCTCCAGCTGGAACTGTTCCCAAACTAGATAGTTTCCAAGAGGAGATAAAATCAATGTCCTCTAAGTCCGTGCCCAATTAATTCAAGTTATTGCTCAATTCGATCTACATTTTGTGTGTTTTTCATACCCGGTACCCTTAGGGTGCCTCTTACGTGGACAACTCCACGCCACAAATTCATTAGGACGTAATTCACGGGTCGCCTCTATCCCCTAGAGCTGAAATATAATGAAAGGTTCATGTATAAAGAGTGCACATAATGGCCCAAATGTAAACGTAATATATAATCTTACGGCATGTGTTCTGATCGACTTCCGTTATTTAGTCGCGAGTTTCTCGAAATCGGCTAGATGAATTTTCTTTTAACTTTTTATTCTGTTAGAAAAGTGCCTTATGCGAAAACAATATAAGAGGCGTTGAATTCAAAATCCTCTAAGTAAAGCTCCTATGATTACAAACTATTGATACAGTTTATTAACATTTGCGTGTATTTCATACCCGGTACCCCCTTAGGTGCCTCTTATTTCGCTGTTTCGTCTCAACGAAATTCGTCAAGACTTCGTCGTAGATAGACTGTATCTCTTAGAGATAAAATATCCATAGAGGGTTCATGTCAAGACTGTATAAAGTTTGAACGTAATGGCACACACACACACACACACACACACACACACACACACACACACGTACACACACACGAGTTTCTCGAAATCGGCTCGAAGAATTTACGTTACACTTATTCTGCTGTTAGAAAGGGACCTTATGTCGAAAACGTATAAGAGGCGTTGAAATCCAATCCTCTAAGTAAGGTTCCCATGACTACAAACTATTGATACACTTTATTAACATTTGCGTGTTTTTAATACACGGTACCCCTAAAGGCGCCCTTATTTTGCTGTTTTCGCCACAACTTCACAACTGCACTGTTTCTCTTTATTCCATTTCCGCAACGTATCGGTAATATTTCACGCCTTGAAAATATACACCTCAAACATCCTATACAGAGAAATATTTTACCTGCGCTACCTCAGGCCAGTCTAATCATGCTTTAAAAGCCTCGTTTGGCATATAACCTTGCACCATATTTAATAATATAACAACAACACAAGAGAACTGAACTGTCCCTTCTGAATTACTCTATTGCACAATTACCAGTCACAAGTCACGAATACTTCACATGTTTTCACATACTCGTTACATACAGTTACGTTTTAATAGGGACTACTCATATCCAGTTACTCTTATGGTACTCTGACCTAAACTCAAGATCAAATTAAACCTTGCTATCCTATAATCTCATCAACACTGCACTTTGTGACGCTTTCTCCTAGTAATTAGCAATTTAATTGGCTGAACACACCCACTTCCCAAAATCAACCAAATGATCCTTTAAATCTATGATATCCTAAAAATAGAGAGCAATATGCAAATGGCTGATAGTCCAACTGTATTCCGATATCGAAGAAGGGTCTATGTAAAAACTATATAACGCGTGGTCTTATTAGCTCAAATGTAAACGTAATATAAAGTCTTACGTCATGTGTTGTGCTCGACTAACTTTATTTAGCCGAGAATTTCTCAAAATTGCCTCGACGTGTTTTCTTCCACTAGTAGAGGTTTAATTAAAGATCGAAGAAGGTCTGTTGTCAGAACTCTCTAAACTATATACGTAAGGTATTATATGGACTGCACAGGTACTCTTGCTAATGGATTTTGTTACAACTATCATATGTTAGTCTCCAGATTCCAAGAAATCTTGTCGACGAATTTTCTTTAAACTTTTCCTATAGTTTGAAGAGATCCCTAACTAGATATTCTCCGATAGGCTTTGAAATGATATATTCTTAGGGGTTCAGTAATTACAATATATTCAGTTGATCCAAATTGTGCGTATTTTTCATACCCGGTTACCATAGCTTGCCTCTTTTTTCGCGGATTCCTCTCAATTAGATTCATTGGGACTTCTTTCGTGGCTCGACACTATCCCCTAGACATACAATGTCAGTGACAAGTCCATGTCAAACTCTTTAAAGAGGAGACACATTGGCCCACCTGTATAAGTAAGATATTATCTTCTTGCCGCATATGCTATACTCACCCCTTTATGTACCCACAATTTCTGGAAACCGGTTAAACAAATTCTTTTACTGACTTGGCATATGTTGGAACAGATTCCTGAAGAGAAACCGTCCATCAGAAGTTGCAATCACAATCGTTTATGTACGGGTTTAATTCGCACTAAGTATTATTAGATGTTGACTCACACTGTACGTGTTTCATTTACTACCTGTATGCTTGTTTACCCATTTGCAAGGACTTCAAGACAAAATTCGATGCCATCTGAAGGCTTTCTAAACCCGTAGATACTTGAAATAATTCTTCTTCCCTAAGCACATTACGACCACATAAGAGAAATCTCCAGTTTCACACTTGTAGGTTTTGTTTGTGGTTTCACATTTACTTGAGTCATTAGTAAGCTTTTCAAACACAAGTACTAATAGTTCACGCCTTTTACAACAGGACTCGACCCCAACATCTAACACAATTAATTAGTCCTATCTCACATTAACTATTATGTATCCCACCAGCATCCTAACCTCTTCCTTCACATAGTCCGTGATTTGTCTCTAGTCAGCTTTATATAGCTGACGCCAAAGAACACTATTATTTCTCTAATTGGGTTAGAAAAACACCAATGCATGGCCAGAAGGGCTTTTAATCTTCAATAAGTAAGTTATAACCAATTACTTATGTAACTGTAAATAAAGAATGAATACCCAACTGGATGTGAATAAGGAACATGTAACCAAATGGATGTATACATAGTTAAATCGGGAATAGGTAACTGGATGTTCGTAAAGAAGTAATTTATCTCAATGTAATTATGCCCAACGTATAGCCAGCGAAGTCAGAAAATTCTAAATGTAGAGACAATACTAATGTAACTTGATTTTTTTAATGTTATTGTTAATGTTGCTGTTGTTGCTTTTTACGATATTGTCTTAAAAGGTGTATCCTACAAAATAGAAAAAATCTGAGCTTTATAAATTGTATTAAGTTAGAACATTATGTTCCTACTTGGCATCTAATACTTTAGCTGAGAAGACCTTAGCGTTAAAGCCGGTCCTTGTCTTCTTGATATGGAGTTATAAGTTAATGAATTACACCTTGTAACAATTCTTTTGTATAGAATATGGCTATTATTCCCACAAACTTTGCATTTGTGACCAGGAGAGTGATATTTTGACATTTACCTATTTCCTGAACATTCCAGATAGATTCAGTGCCGAGCTAACTTGGAGTAAGGTCTAGAAATTTCTAGAACTTTCAAGTAATATAAATAGCAATATATATACAGGGGCCTTAAGAGATCTTTTTCTCTCTAAGTCCAATGCCGAACTTTTGACGTCTAGACTTAAGCAGGGGAATTTGTTGGATGAAAGTATACAAGTCGCAGATCTGAGAAAGCGTCACCAAGTTTTACTAGTTCTTCACCCGTCAAGTTGGGCATTGCTTCTGCCACAATGTGACCAGTCTGTTCGATGAAATCGGTATCGCCGTAACGAGAATGAGTGGCGCCTCTTCATTGACAGCTCATTCAGGAGCCTCAAAGCCGTGTTGCTCCATAATAGAAACAAGTATCCGTCTCTTCCCTTTTGCTCACTCAGTGAACTTCAAAGAGGATTACAACAGCATCAAGACCTTGCAGAACACATTTAAATATGATGAGCATGGCTGGGAGGGCATCGGAGACTTCAAAATAGTGGCATTCCTGATGGGTCTCCAAGGCGGTTTTACCACGTTTCCCTGCTATCTTTGCCTTTGGAACAGCAGTGACACCAAGGCGCACTACCACAGGCGGGACTGCCCACAGCGGACCCAAATCTCGGTGGGGAAGAACAACGTCAAGTGGGAACCATTGGTAGACCTCCATAAGGTACTGATGCCACCACTGCACATCAAATTGGGCCTTATGAAACAATTTGTCAGAGCTCTAGATAAGGAGTCACCAGCCTTCAAGTAACTTCGAGACTTCTTCCCTAAGCTGACTGAGGCAAATGTTAAAGATGGTGTCTTCACAGATAAACAAGATCCTGGAGTGCAATGAATTCCCCAAAAAGCTCACTAGTAAGGAGAAAGCGGCTTGGGACAGCTTTGTCGCAGTGGTTTTGGGTCTTTCTGGGCAATTACAAGGCCGAAAACGATGTGGAGCTGGTTGAGACTCTGGTGAAGAACTACGGCACAATGGGCTGCAGCATGTCCTCAAAGTCCATGTTATTGATGCTCATCTTGATAAATTCAAGAACAACATGGGAGCGTACTCGCAGGAGCAAGGTGAGCGCTTCCAGCAGGATATACCGGATTTTGAACGCCAGTATAACGAGAACCTGATGGGGGGCTGATTCGTGAAAGTTATTTACGTTATAATCGTTAATCTAGAAAATCTACTCACTTCTAAATCTTTTGTGATCATTTGTGTATTACTTTAGTATGAATGCATGTTAATTTGTATTCATATTGTGCTTTTTCTGACCTTATGTGAACGAAAAGACATAAATTTGCCCATTTTCTCATTGGAAATAGGTAAATTTTAAAAGATCACTGTCATGGTCACAAAAACGAGGTTTGTCGGGAATAATAGCTAATTTCTATACCTTTTAGGCATAAGCAATTACGAAATACCATGTACTACTCAGAAACAAAAAAATGTGTTACATAGTGTTATCAAATATTACAGATTCATCATATTGCTGATATCTTTATTTCGCATGAAAATCCTAAAAATAACAACTGTCACTAAGAAATTCTTAACTATGTTCTTCTACCATTTCGCAGCACATCAGTAGAATGGATATGACTTGTATTTTATTTATTTGGACTTGAGCAGCTAAATGATCTGGCACGTCATGTTTTATTCTACACAACCTGTGTGTTTTATATTTGTAATACTAGCGCATAGTTGATAACTATGTGCAATCATTTTGGCGAACGTTTAGAAAATGATTGGAGACCGGTAAGTTATTCGATGGAAAATGTCTCATAAACTACTCTATCCTGTAGAATTTCAAATATGAACGATCTGAGAATTTATTGATTTTATAGGGTCTCTGATGGACCTCGGAGCAAACGCGAAAAGTTAAAATCAAGAAGTTAAATTCATTGTCAAGAGCTATAGCGTTACCTGCTAAATTTTATTATCCGTTTAGTCTGTTGTTAACTTACGAAGGTCCTTACCCAAGATAGCATTATGAAGTACTTCTTTTTCCATGACAGGCCATAGAGTGTATGTTCCACTTCTTGCTGGTGTTCTTCGCCTGCATGTATGCCCTCTACTGGCCAGTAAGGACGTGGGTCAATGACCTCTCCATTCTTTATGCCGAAGCAGCAATAAACGTACGTTACTAACAAAAATAATTTCATTTTATATTTCATGTTTAGACCAAGCTTGTGATTTGATTGTTTGTCCCCATATCCCTTTAGTTCAACATAAAGTGATAGAAAAATTAAATGAATGCTAATGGCGTTCCTCATAAAATGTTCACAAGAGAACAATGATGGTGTTCTAATGTCATAAAATACAATCTTTTTCTGCAACTTTCTAGCCTTCTTATATGTAAACTTACTCGTTCGTGATCATGTTGAAAATGCTTTTATTGATGGGTTCGAAATGGTATACCTACAAAGGTCACGACGAAACCTTTCCACGTAAAATGAGATACGTAGTTATTCTTTCCAGAACTATACGATATATTCATACATTGATTTAGTTGTTTTTGTTATAGAGAAATAACGCTCATTCTCTCAAATTGTTTTCTGTGTCACATATAATGAAATGACTGTAACTTGATTTCTGTGTCAGAGATTCTCAAACGACTAAAAATTTATTTCTGTGCCAGAGATACTGAAATGACCGTAAATTTACTTATATGTCACATCTACTCAAATGATTGTAAATTGGTTTCTGTGTTGCATATACTCAAATAAATGTAAATTTATTTCTGTGGCATATATACGCAGATAATGGTTAACTGATTTCGATTCCATGACGCAGATATTTTAATGACTGCAAATTGGTTTTTGTGACACATATAAACTTAAATGATTGATAAGTTGTCATCTGTGCCATATATACTCAGTCAGGGCAATCCGTTGAATAATATTATCGACAACATTGAAGCCTACTGAGAGTTGATATGTATGACACAATGAAGGAATTAATACGATTCTCTCTATACTGTCCGTTGTTCTTCTAAATTAATAGACATATAACACTGAAATGTTAATAATTACCTTCCTAAATAATTCGAAGTTCTTTAACGTAATGTCAAAATGGCGTCTTCCATTAGCGTCAGTAGATAGGTACTTCTCACAACTGTACAATCTACTTTTTATTGCAGGCCCAAATTAGTGTTATATAACTGTAAAATCTGTTGATTTTTTTTTATTGCAGGCCCGGATTAGTGCTACTCAATAGCAAATTCTGTTGATTTTTTAGCGGAGGCACAGTTTTGTTACATTGGTTGCGCTATCCACCTGCATACGCCGCTGGAGTACAGGATTCCTATGACGTCATAGGGTGTCTGGATTTGGTTGATTAATTTGAGTCTGCGACTAGTGCATACAGCTTGTTGAGTTTAAATGTAGTTATCGTAAGAACGAAACCATATCGGTCATGCAGAAGAGGTGAAAATGATTTCCAAATTACTGGTCACTTAAACATTTTTAATAGCTAAGCGAATGCATGTTATTTACTCAGATAATTGTCTTTTTCAGATTAAAAGTTACCCTCGACTTCTATCAAATTTTCATTCAGCTTTCATCGATGCAATAAATATTGCTGAAAAAAATAAATAATGTCTAGTATAAAAATAAATTAATGAAAACTGAACATTTTGTTCAAAAATACTTGTTGTGTGACTGATATAGGCATACCACGCATACAATGAAGTTAGATAAAGACAAGTAATCGGTATAAGAGAAACAGCGTCTCTCCTGATAGACTATAACAATACCAGATCATATCATAGATTTATTGATTCCAAAGGGTTACGGCCTATTATGAAAGACCACTTCTTTTGCGAGACTATGACTTGTGGGCTGCAGTGTTGGTCTTTTAAAGCAGATTTTTAGTGTATTAAGTGTCTCGTTATATCATCACAGTCGACTAAAACTTTAACTTGACTACCAGATATGTCTACCAAGTTTTAACAAGTATGACATCTACGTGGTGCTTGCATTTTGTAATGTTTCTGAAAGCTGTTGATTGTAAAGAATAATTTCAAATGACTGGTTCAAAATGTAATTTAAGCCAAAAAAAGAATATTTCTTCATAAATGGAGACCATTCTTATATTATCATAACAATGACTGAAATGTAATTAAAGCACATGAAATGATGAATGAGTCTTGTATCTAATATATATATATATATATATATATATATATATATATATATACAAACAATACCATCATTCAGGTTAGAGAATTTTTTAATTCGTACTGTACGGAGATTCTGACCCAGGTCAGCGGGTAAACAGCACCATAGGCGATGGATGCCGTTTATCCGCTGACCTGGCTTCGAATCTCCGTAGTTTACGAATAAAAAATATCTAACCTGTATTATTTGTATTAAAATATTAATTATGCTTACTGTTATCAAGCATTATTCTATAGGAATGCATGGATAGCACTTTCCGTTCTGTCTGGTATATATTTATAATACTCTCCCTCTCTATCTCTCTCTCTCTCTCTCTCTCTCTCTCTCTCTCTATATATATATATATATATATATATATATATATATATATATATATATATATATATATATATATACATAATGCATACAGCTACATTAATTAGGGAGGCTAATCATCAATAGCAACCAAAGTGCAATATTCTTAAAAAGCGATAGCAACGATTCACAAGTATGAATATTAACAACAGTCACCGAGTGAAGTGGATTCCATGACCTCTGTTTTCTGAAGATAATAAGTCTTCACATAGTACATACGTATTTGCTTCCAGACTGGGAGCCTCAGATGACCGATATTTCTACAGCTATGAGGCGTCTTAGGTGACAAAAGCTGGTCCAATCAGAACGTTGCCGTTTAAATTTTAATGGCATGTGTCGAGAATTCCAATTTCACGTGTTGTATAGAAAAAATTTGTTCCATTTTCTAGGTCGAGATTTTAGACTGTATCTGTTGAATTAATCAATAGTGGTTGAAAGTTATATTTTATATGTCGATGTTTTAGAGTGTGTCGTTTGAAGTACACGGCGGTGGTTGAAATTTCACTGTCATACGTCGAGGATTCCTAATTTACAAATTGGTTCAAAGAGTTTATGTTGAAAGTTCCATTTTATATGTTGAGTATTTAGATTCCATTATGTTGAATTACACAGCGTTGGTTGAAAATTCGATGTCCAATGACGAGTTTTGAGATTGTATCTTCTGAATTACACTGCGGTTGTTGAAATTTAAAAGTCATATGTCGAGAGTTTCAATTTTATGTGTTACTGATTATGAAAGTTCTTTTTCGTATGTTGAGTTTTGAGCTTGTATCTGTTGAATTACACAGCGGTGATTGGACATTTTATTGTGCTTGTCAGAATTATTATTTTTATATGGTGAAATGATGTGTTGGTGTTAAAAGTAACATTACACAATGTTCACTTTAACAATTCAAAATAATGTCGAGTATTAATATACATCATACGTGTATTCAATTATGGGGCGCCATTACATTTCATGCATTTACAGTTTGAAAGTTACCATTCACAGGTCGAGAATTGCTATGAATTTCTTCGGTAGAAGTCGCTCTCGGGAATGTACCGCTTTTTTTTTAAACAAGGAGGCGGCTTCTTGTTGCTGTGAAATTCAACAGATGAAATCTAAATACTCGCCGTATGAATTGGAACTTTCATCACAAACATTTGCATACAACGTGTAAATTAGGGATTCTTCACATATGATATTGAAATTTCAGCCACCGCTGTGTAATTCAAAATATACACTGTAAAACATCGACATTGGAAATAGAACTTTACACCACCACTAAATAGTCCAACATATAAAATCTAAAATATCGATCTAGAAAATGGAACTCTAAGGACATGCGATTTGATCCAACACGTGATACTGGATTTCTCGACATAGGACATCGAAATTCCAACTGCAACTTTCTCATTGGACCAACCTTTCTCCGCTACGGCGCCTCATACTATAGCTCTCGCAAGCAGTGTTGCCACTCATAGGTTTTTTCACCTAGATCTAGGTTTTTTTGGCACAATCTAGGTGTCTAGGTTTTTTATGTTATAATCTAGTTTTTTTTTTATCGAAATCATGATTTAATTTTTTAACAACTGTAAAATAGCTTCATCGTTTTCATTTAGCAGTTTTGACCTGTACAAATGATAAATTTTGCGCAGCTTCAAATTATATAATATTATTCACCTATATTTTAAGTGTTTGGACTATGATTACGTCGGCTTTTTACTGTTTTGGGCTTCTTTTACTTCTAAGCCATGGCAACCGACTGATTTGGCACTTTGGCGTGTGGGCCGTGTGGCAGTCTGGCAGTGGCCATTTTTATTTTAGTCAGGGAAGCGGACAAGCGGTTCAAGCGGAGTTTGTCATTTTGGCATTTGGCAAATTGGTACTTCAAAGTATTAATCTTATTATCTTATTTCTTTTATTAACTTACTCGGTTACTCAATGTCTGCTATTACTGAATCAGATTCGGAATGCGGAGATTTATGTGTTGGTGGTCCGGCGCCGAGAAATAGGCTTTATGTATACGTGTATGGCATACCCAATTAAACGTGTGACGCATCTAGGTTTTTCCTAGGTTTTTTTTGTGAATGGTCTAGGTTTCTCCAAAAAGTTAGAGTGGCAACACTGCTCGCAAGTACCGATCACTGCCATTTCATCTTTGTCAGTGTGAGTTCGAATCACGGGGTCTGCCAATGTGGATAAGTGAGAAGACTTGGCAGTAGCTGCCCGTGGTTCAGTGGTTCTTGTCGGGGTTTTCTAGGTGTCTGCCTTCACTAGTTATACTGATCATATATATCATACGCTGACAAATATTTGTAAACTCAAATTAAGTAGCAACTTCCAGACTGTATGATAGGTAAACCGCACGAAAGTTGATATACTTAACATGGGAATATGTTTTGAAAGAAGCCGAGGCGCTGAAACTAGCATTGTAATCGGAATGGATATTATAGGCTCCTGACAATATTAGAAAACACAATTGTCTGTAGGATGGATTAAAAGTACGAATTTACATTGATGTAAATCTTTGCACCAATTACTGACTAACACTCATGTTATACATGCATAGCACCTATACTTCACAGACCCAGATCTCTGATGGCCTAGTGGTTAGTGAGTCCGCCTCGGATGCAGGAGGTCGTGGGTTCAATCCCCGGCCGCGTCTTATCAAAGTCTTAAAAAAATGGCACTAACAGGTGCCTCGCTTGGCACTCAGCATTAAAAGGCTAGTGTTAGGACTGGTCGTCCTGGTGTCAGGAGAATGTGACTGGGTGGGACAACATGCTTTATGTCTGCGACATGATGCCCCAGTGCTAGGCATCACTATAAACTGCTACATTGTAGCATCGACATCGTAGCGATATGACTGAAAAATTGTTCAAGCTACAAATCCAAAATCACACACACGCACGCACGCACACCCACCCACCCACACAAATCGTAGCGATATGACTGATAAATTGTTAAAGCTACAAATCCAAATCACACACACGCACGCACGCACACCCACCCACCCACCCACACACACACCCACACAACCCCCACACACAGATCTACCGTCAAAATTTTGCACACAAATGTAACCAACACATTGATGCATATCATATAATAAGAGTCCAACTAAAAACTGCACAGATCCATAATCTTAGTCTGTGCAGTTTGTTAATCAGTAGAGCAAACACAGACCCTGATATCCAGGGGCGTGTTTTGGCATATTGACTCGACTTATAAGCGCTTACGGTGTGTACTTACACACATATATATATTTTTACATGGGACAGTGCATACATACTTACAATAAACCATACATATAACCATAAATTATTGTATGCATTTGTATGCACCTACCTACCTACACGCATGCATGCGCACATGCATACCTACATACCTACCGACCTACCTACCTACCCACACACACACACACACACACACACACACACGCATGCACATACATACATACATACATACATACATACATACATAGTCTCTGTTTAAGAGGAAATTAAGTCAGTCATGTGTACATAGATGGAGCACATGGTATACTAAACGTATATGAGCGCACGCGCTTTTGCTATATTCACTCTTGATATCTGTACCAAATTATAATGACAAACTGAAGACTGAAACATGAATCGTTTACACGCTTATTGTTAATAAGTGTGATTTTAGAAAATAAAAGAGACTACATAGTTATTTTACAAGTGTAAGCTGTATTACGTGAATTCATTTCACAATTGAGAAACCATGTCAGCGTTTATTTGAATATTTAAAATAAACAATGATCGATGAAAGCAAAAGTCATATACAGTTTGTAAATGCAAGGGCTCTTACATATTTATACAAGTCAATACATGTCTTTAATTAGAACGCAAGAATTAATAAAAAATATATCAAAACATCAACAAGAAAAAGTGAATACTATGAAAGAGTTTATAACTCTCAATATTTTTGTACGACATGAAAATCAGCTGTGAAACATTGAAGGCAACAGTTAATTTTTACTGACTTGACCAAGTAGTCATAGAATGATATTTTAAATTTTACTTTTCATCACAGCAGAGAAAACTTAAACTGTTCGTACTGTATCTTGGCATTAGTTCTTTTTAGTATGGTGTCGCTCCATAACGTTATGGTATCATAGAAGAATGCAAAGCATGTGCAATTGAAATGGACACTTAAAAATGAAATTATATAATGATGGTCTTAAACAGGGAGGATACTGAAATCAACGTTTCAAGAAACAAAAACTTTTGATTTTGCATGATAACAACAATTAAAGTATACCTAGGTTTAAATATGCCTTCGTCATCAGCGACTTATATAATTTATCTTAAACTTCCAATCATTGGAGAATTCAATCGTGAGTTAAACAAAGGACGACATGTGTAACTAATCGAAAAGCAAGAGACCTTAAAATGAGTGTCTTGGCTGTATCCTTATCAACACTGTGGTAAACGTGCCCTAATATCGTTCAAAATTGCTAGCACTATAATCTTCAATTATTTTTACTATCATTTATTTAAAGAAAAGACAAATACAATTTGATTCAGCAAGTATAAAGCACGCTTTTTTTGTTCGAACACACGTTTCTACATATTAAGAAATACATAATAAAATTTCCGTTTTTGATGAAGCTTATCGTGACAAACTGCCTGTTTCATTTTGATTGTTCATTATGTTCCAACCTGATGCACGTTCTGATCCTTAACACCAGGGACATTACGTAATACACTTATCGAACAAGTCGTACGCTTAAAATTAAAAATTAATTTATTTTGATGCGTGTATTTATTGTGCCAAACTTCATAATTACGATCTCTGGCTAAGAAAACTGTGATGTTCATTTAATATCTTTCAACAGCACTATTTGATACAACTTTAGAATTTATATTACATGTACAATGGTATTACCTTACTAGAGTAGCAAATTCTGGGTACAATGCTCGTTTTCGTTAATTTCTGTACATTGGATGCTTTAGAAGTGATCCCTTTGCCGACCGCAATTCTTATTTGCTCAGATCAACATAGATGGATTAAAATATTCTTCAGAGTATGTGAATATAATCACGTGACGGTTCATAAATATAAACTTTAATTTCAACAGCAATTCAGTAACATGTTCATATTCGTATGAATTAAACTATATATATCCGATTATACACGCCTTAGAATCCGCTTTAAATGGATAGGATAAAACTAGAGGCATATTGTTCAAATACTCAGATTAAAGATTGAAGAAGCTGCACTTGTTTAATTTATGGTCTTTATTAATATTATTGTTATTATTATCATTATTAATATTATTATTTTTGCTACTATTTATTATTATTGTATCCTTATTTAATTAGCTAAGGCATGCTTGGCAACTTTCCATACTCAGGATGACAACTAACTGACATTTGATGTCATAAGTTTTAAAGACTATTCGCGTATAAAAGAATGAGTGAAGGTACTATTAATTTTCAAAGTTAAATATAATACAATGAATTGCATAAATATTTTGACTATGTACTCTGTTAATTGAACTATTCCGCCACAAAATAATACGTAACGATTATTGTTTACATGCTAAAATAATGATAATCTTGTTTCGGTTTCTTTGCCTCAAACGTATGAACATCGCGGCTGCAAAAAAACAGTAGATACGCACCCTAAATGGATATATTTTATATACGCAGGCACTGGTGGTAGCATGAACAACTCTACAAGAAAAAGGAAAAACGGATTTATCACGTAGACGTCTAATGTAAAAGTTCGTATGGTATATTATCTAGAATCATCTACAAATACAACAATTCGGAAATGCATGCATTTGGAATCTTTGATCCTTCTTTTCTTGTCCTGAATTAGTGCTTATCACTTCCCTGACATTCCCATCTTGTCAGACAAAAGGGACATCGTGACGGTATCTATCAAAGCATTGATAAAGCATGCAGCAAATCTTGCACATATGAAGCTTATACAACATGAGAATACAATGATCCATCGGCACACAAGGGACTCGAACTAATCCAATATAAATTTCAAATAATATAAACCAGAACAACTGTGCATAACACCCAAAGTTCCAGACGCAACCCATTCGCATATCAGAACATTCGTATACAAATGTAGGTTCATATGAAAAGAAAGGTCTATGTTGACCCATGTGAAGACAAATTGTTCAAACCACACTGTGTTAGCTTAAAATGAGATTTCAGAGTTTTAACAAGATGTTGCTTCAAGTAAAAAGAAACAATTTTACGGAAGTAATAAACAATTTCATTTTGTAAAGCCTCTGAGTCTCAGAAGTTCTCAAAGTGGTGTTGATATGACGGGAAGTTCTCGTACTGCTTAACCTCCGAACAGGCCTTCTCCACCGCTTGGATCATCGGCTGTGGACCACAGCTGAATACACCAATCTGTTTTACCTGTAAAGAGGAACACCATGCAATTTTTACATAAATGATAACACGCGGAAACGAAACAAGAAACAGGCTGAAAATTACATGTTAATGTACAATATTAAGCAAGAAACCTGCATAAACATTATGTTATTAGCTTTGAATGGTGGAACGGGTAGAACTGGTTTGGCAAGGTACACTGGTGGACTGACTTCGAATGGTCCATCGAGTGATTCGTCAGTAGATTTTCAGCTGTATTTCTAACACATTATTTAATATATTATGCCAATGAAATGGGAGCTCAGGGACTTTCCAACAAAACATCGAGGTATCCTTTCTGGGCTGTCCTGAAAAGGTATCGGACTCAAAAGAAAAGGACAAAGTCTCAAAAGATATCAAATACATTTTTAAATAAAATAAAATGCGCATGGTCCTCATACCAAATCCACTTAGGAAATAATAAGTCAAAACAGTTTCGAGAAGGCAAATAATGCAACAAAACAATTCAAAATAATTTCTTTTTTTAATGTTGATGCAGCAAATTCTAACAGACTGTATCATTAAATTTAAATTTATCACATGCACCATTTTAGGAAGTGTATTTTCCTTACATGTGGGTGTTGATAATGAAGAGACTGGAGGAAATCCACAAACTCAGGGCGACCGAAATGGGTAATTGCCTTCAGTCCAGTAAACAGACTCCTACCGGATATCTTGTGGAAGTGGCGCTCACATACGTACTGGAAAACAAAGCGTCATGATGAAATGGTGTCATTACAGAATATATGATTGCAGTAAAATTGATTTGATTTTAATGTAAGTTAATATAAGCAAATGGCTAAGTAAAACTATTTGGTTTTTTTCGTTTTTGCCCTTGTTTAATGTCCAAAATCCGTCATTAATAATTCTCTTATTTTAAGGCTGCAGCATCCATTGGCAGGAAGACTTATGTACCTATACATATGCTTGGGTGGATCTTCGGGCTTTAAGCAACAGATATTCAGAAACATCAATGCGTTTGAAAAGTGGAAGAATAGATGTTGATCCAGCTTACCTTTAATTCTATTAAATTCATATATATATATATATATATATATATATACATGCATTATAACTATATAAGAACTTTGCCTTAACGAGCAGAAATATACAGAAAACATATTTCGATAGACGCTTTGAAGTAAAACCTAGATTATACAGTCAAATGGGTTAAAGACATACAATCTAAATGTGTTTGTTTGTAAGATAAATTTAGAATAGGTCAATAAGACAAATATGGCATTACCAACATGGTGGTGCGGAGGTCATATTTCTGCTGGAACTGGGTGATGATAATGTGTGTGCTGACCAGGTTCTTGCGATCCGTCGTTTCCACCTCCCGAATGATATCCGTCAGCCACTCGAACTGTTTCTGTGTTCTTGTAACCCATAAGAAGTACACCTTTAAGTAAAAACAATTTGCAGTTCTATCAGGATAATTCTAAGGTTAATCTTGATATCTTTTTATTCAGTTTTACTGTAGAACACACGAAGGCAGATTTAAGATCACGAAACGGTAATAATTTATTGCCGACAAGAAGTGCAACGCTAATTGAATTTTGTCAATGGGATTTGAGGCAAATTTGTAGCTTAAGAAAATCTAAATAATAAACTTTGTCTGGATAACGAGTTAGACATATATTTAATATTGGAGATATTAAAGATATATGAACGAAATAAACTGAACATCATATCTTTGTACAAGGAAACTTGGCCCCTATCTTTGATTTATGGTTAATGTCTTTGAGGATGGAGGAGAATGGAGTGACGCCGATACCTCCTCCGATCAACACCGATACTGGGAACCTGTACCAATCTTGATGTCCCTCCCCAAACGGACCGTCCAAATACAACTATGGAAAGAGATACATATGAAGAAATCATATTCATTTAGTGTCAAACGTTATTATTTCACGTTCATTGGATCGAAAATGTGTAGAGTTCACTAACATTTTACCTCATATACCTTTGATAGTAAATTATGAATTCTACTTGCATCGTAAATTATTACACCCACACACAGCTTTAGTTACCATACAGAAAATACGATCGTGCTACTAAAAAATATGTTTAACAGCCTTATAAGCCTACAGTTTGTTACATACTTCATTCAACATCAAGTTTCTTAGGTGGCATGTTTTTTTTTTTGTTTTTTTTTTCGGTGGTGGGGAGGATATCAAGTCAAATTTTCTATCAAGTATCAATTATCGACAGCATGTCACTAGGTAAAACGCATATTATCTGCCTCACTGCGAATGTTGCTATTTTTGGTAACCATAATATTCCTATCTCAGTCTGGCCGTCTCAGTCCAGTCGTCTTGGTCACAGTGTCCACCTGCTAAGAACTACTTTATCAAGAGACGCAATCATTGTTTTATTCTGCTTGGCTCAATATTTAGAGTTGTTTCCTATGACACACATGCCGATACTTTAGGAAATTTTCCAAATAGTGTTTGGAGGCGAGATATAAATAACTTAAAAAAGAAGATTGTACGGGCACCAGTTGGGACAAGAAAGCTTAGCTCAACAATGGAAACAAATTCCTATGAAAACAAACGTGCCACGTGTGGCTTATAGCCACATTAAAAACTCAAGCTTGATAAATATATATGTCTATTCGAATACAATGTTGCAGACACAAGGGTGATACAGAGCACTGGTTACAAAAATCCTAAATATGTCAACAACTACCGAAAACTTAGTAACAAGAAATGTGTTATATAAAACTTGTTTTCGTCTAACTTTTAAACATCCCCAATGTGCCTGAATAGAATAGAGGATTAACGATCAATCAGAATTAATAATCATGGACTTAGCTGTTAGAATGAATCATTGATCCGTCGACACGCTACATCAGTAGCGCCCTGTAGCATATTCGGACACTACTAATAATAGGAACACTTGCCATATTTCTAAGATTAAAATAACAATGTTCTAGGAAACCACGAATTTGAAAGTTCAGCACATGGTTATCCGCTATGGAATGTGTTATGTGGTGTTTCATACTTCGGGATACTTTTGCGATCATTACCAATTACAGCACAGTATGTCACAAACAGTTTCACCTCTTTCAATGAATTGGAGAGTTATATATGATAGTGACAGATATCTCTAACTACCCATGAATAAATCCAAGGCAGTGTCACTCATGTTACATTTTCTCTTCATTATGGCCTATCACTGCTTACTCAGTATCGTTTCAGTATTAACCATACATCGATTTTATTAGAACAGAGGAAATCAAACCTTGTCTTTGTAATAAATATTAATATTTCATCGTTAATTTACTAAAACATCCATCTATAAAATGTTATAGTACCTCAATACTATCACGAGTTTTATATTTTTCGATTCACACCCGTACAAAATTGTGTACTTCCGATGGACTGGTCAAGCCACAGCACCTATTAACATATTCGTAGTCACGCTCCATATACAAACAACATTTGCACGTGGCTGTAGACCTCTTCGCGCAATAATTTCAGCAAGTAATAATTACAACTGTCAAGTTGTATCTGTTTGTGGATGATGGAGCATTAGCGGTAAATATAGATCGATTCCACCAAGAGTAGAATTATGGTTTTTAGAAAATATTATACGATCAAAAGACCTACAGATAAATGTGAAGAAATATTAGTGAGTGATGAACTATATTGCAAAAATGAAGAGTTCTTATAACTTTAACATAACATGTTGGGTGAGAAAAATAATCTACGTTGGCGTTTGCATCGAGACAAGGAAATCCCAATCGCGGGGTTACATTATTTACCTCAGTACTTGCTTCGGTGCAAACCCCATCATAGATTATATTAGTATCAGACATGTAACCAAACACTCTCCATGCATATATTTTGCAAGATTTCCAACTATTAGCAGTTATTTACTGTTGGACTTTCTATTTAGAGTTACAACACTACACTATTATTGTTGGACCCGAGTACTAAAATTATGATTAAAGACTTTACCATGGGAAGCGGTTTGTCTCCCCTCTCATTGACGTCGTATGTCTTGCGAAGATTCATGGTCCAGGGCCCAACTGCCCTGATATGCAGCTGTAACTTCTCCTCGTGTGGAGCGGAGGTTAATGTGAATGGGTGGTATTCATTTTCCCCGAGTTTCTGACATGCTATCCTAACCCACTGACACGACTTGTATTCAAAGTTTAAAGGTCGCTTGAAGGTCAAGGCCGTGACATCTGTAACAATCCGTTATGTATTGCACCATTGAAAAACTTTCAGCAATATCATCAATATTGAAAAATGAATTTATTTCGTGGAATTCTTATACAACAAACTGTACTGAAGCTTATGGTGACAAAGTATAATAGAAGATATCAAAGTTATTCATTGTAGTATGGTACTATTCACTAACGCATACGGTAAAAGAAAATCCTTTGAAACTTTGTCAGCAGAATACTATTAACATTTTTCTCCCTACGTACGAGCTCTATATTTATATCAGTTTGTCCTTCTCGGTACCGTAAACACCAGAAAGGTGTAGAATGTGGTATGAGTATTGCATAGAATAGAGCGTGTTGGGAGGAAATTGTCCGATAACAAATGTAGGGCAAATTCATAAAACGGCACAAATGACTAAGATTTGTATATTTATATCAGTGTTGTACTCGTCGGTACCTTAAACATAAGAAGAGTGTAGAATGTGTTCTGAATATATTGCATAGAATAGACCGTGTTGGGAGGAAATATTCCTTTAGCAAATGAAAATCAAATTCAGAAGACCATACAGTGGACTAAGAGTTGTACTTATGTGTTTAATATCCATGCAAATGTGTGCAGAGTCTCGTTGACTTTCTGAAATCGAGTATTTATAACAGCAATTTAAATAAAATTCAAGATTCTTAATACTTTGGTCAAATTAGAAAAAGAAGTTGGATGCAAACACATGCACAGACAAATTACAAACATTCATGCAAATCAATACAGTGGTACATATATCTACAAGATTAACAAAGATCGTACATACCTACATATACAGGTTATGTATTATCAATACGGTACGCTACTTCACGAATTCGTACCTAACTACCTA
>JAPYKE020000185.1:0-100000 GCA_028554795.2 Sinohyriopsis cumingii | reverse complement strand
TTTCAGAATATGATAATAATACCAAACTTGCAAACCAAATCTACGGTCGATTATATTGTATACTACCGCATTTCATTTGAATACCAATGGTTTATAAGGTTAGTGAGGGGTTATTTTATTTTCTCTATTTTCCTTTCGTTTCGTCAGTTTACTTTTCTGCAATTTCATGTTTAATTGTAGATGTTTATTTACATGACAACATAATGCAAACAATCAATTTAGAATGTCTATCATTTTACTTTATTCTCTGAATTCATTTGAAAAATCCGTTCGCTGTCCCTCTCTCTTTCTTTCATTTTCGTCTAGATATGTTCTGAGCTTGATTACAAATTGTGTTTTAGGAATTTCATAGTTTCTTTCAATGGACATATACAGGATAGAACACTAATATCACATTTTGTACCGATTTATGCTACTTGCAAAGTTATTTGATTTCGAAACCATATTCTCTCCCGCAATACTCGCTCCATATATTTTCAGTCCGAGATTGGATATAGCGTCTCAAACGAATGCTGTTCTTAGAATAACGTCATATTTTTGGGACACCATTTAAACTTAGTGCGCGGCCTAGCCGTGGTTTATCAGAATTTACAACATGGAAAAGATCAGACAGAAAAGCATGTCATACAATAAACCTAAAACAATATGAAACAAAATAGGCATGCTGTATTCACGATATCTGTGGGCACTGCTTTTATTGTCTAATCAATAGAATAATGACCTAGATATATTATTGTCTAATCAATAGAATAATGACCTAGATATATGTCAATTGGTACAACTGTAACATCTGAATAGTATTGTCAGTCAAAGCACGCCTTTCTTGACACCCCTACTGTTAGCAATAGATGCTCCGTTTAGATGTATCACCTGTACATAGATTTAGACTATCTACTGTCCCTTACTTCACGTGATTAAAAATTATTTTCATGTTAGCTCTAGATGAAAAACATTTCAAGCTCAGACGTTGCTTGTCAGATTCCTACATGACATTACTGCAATGGATACAAAGTTTTACATGTGGGCATCATCAGCAAGTAGTACGTAACGAGAAATCCTCTACAAGACTTCAAGTCAAGTCAGCTGTGCCACACGATTCAATCCTTACACCAGCAATATACACAGTCTGCATGAAGGTATTCACGTACTAACCCTATGCCGGCGTATCTTCGTAGACGATACGGTGATATGTCTGGTCATGAAACAATTAAACAGTTGTTAACAACTCCAGAAAGACTTTTAAATCCTTGATTTGGAATTTGTGCACAAAAATCCGAAACCGTCAACATATTTAGAAAGACCAATAGTTGTGAAGTCTAAACAGCTGCAGCAGGCGTACAACTCCATGACACTTACATCAGTAAAGACATCAGATGACCACACAAACAACATAACAACTAAGGCATACCATGCCCTGGGTTTTATTAAGATTTACTTTATCATAAGATCTAAAAATAAAAGACCGATAATACACTACACTAGTAAGGAAGCATCCTTTTGTAAACAAAATTGAGATGGTACAAAACGGATGACTTGATCGGCATTTAATGAACTTCACAATGCATCCAATGTTTCAAATGTTCCGAAGAAATGGAAATGGAGGTCCACAGAGCAAAGCTGAATTGAATCGAGACTAGACATTGTTAGCTGACACTACTGAAAGAGTGCAATAACCACAGATACATGCCAAGTAATGCTACATTTGCTTCTACTTTGAAAAATGAAAACATTGAATGGCTTTCCAGCTACTACTAAAAACTCTGTTAACAAATCGTCTCCTTCTCAACCTGTTTATTTTACTTCCTTCTGTCTTTTGATCCTTTCTTCCTCTTTAACTAATATATTTCACGCCATTCTACTTCATTTGTTGCTAATTCAGGTATTAACATTCACACTGAAGGCATATTAATATTCAATGAACAGCGCAAATCCAAAGCAGTAAATGTTTCCACTTACCTGCACACAGTGAACACTTGTATTCATGATCACATGACGGTATCCGATGATTTTTCATGGCGAAAGTTCCAGTACCTTATAAGGTACATAAGTGCTCACGCGTGATTATCTTATTAGTTCTTGCAAATGAGATAATTAACTCACCAGTTATTGTCCGCCAAGCCCAATAATGGAAAGATACCAGGACATCCGTTCTGAAAAGAAATGATAGTTAACAAAATTGAGAAAGATGAAATTATTTGTCTACTTCATGCCCGTTGTAAAATTTCGATTTTACAAAGACTGTTCCAATTTTGTTTACAATATAAAAGACCGTGAGTACAACTTTTACAAATATACATTTATTAATTTTAAATAAAAGAAGATTTCAGACAATTAGCGTTGACATAAACTAGGTCGTAATTCTACCAGCTCTATTGGTTAAAAGTTTCACAGCATATTTTACGAGTTTAATGCTTACTTCCTATCATTTGAACGTTATACGTGAGTTGTGAATGTTTATAAATGCCAAAGATGCTCATGATAAGTTTACAATACCAAAACCAAGAACACTTACGCCCTGAAATATTCTGTGAACTGGCAATTCATGTCCATGGATGCGTGTGTAGAGATGTGGTAGAAGTTAATCGCGTGTCCCACGCAATGAACAACTGAACAATACGTGGAATAAATAGGTAAAATTGTATTGGTAAATACAATTAGGACATACATAATATTTAACATTATGCGAAAAATATTTAATTTTAAAACTATACAAGACAATAGGAAATTCTAGAGATACATTTAGTACATTCATTATTTCCAGTTCAAGGTATCAGATGGAACAAACGATGAATTAGCAAATTGTAGGAAAGTAGAGTTCGATTAAAAAGGAATAGTTTCACGAACTACCAGCATTATCTTGGTTACAAAGGTCACCAAGCCCTCAAGTACCGCCTATGGAATGCATGTATAGGGATTAACGGCATGCCAGCACAAACCTGGCTATACATTGCCGATTACAAGTTAAGTGTGAAAATGTAAAAGTAAATTTGTTAAATAATTTTGGAAGAAAACCCCTGAAAATAAAAATAAATATGCAAGGTTACAACAGGAAATATGAGAAGTAAAGAAATATAAATTCTTTTAACGGTATATACAAAAAAGATAATGTTAAACAAAACTAAAGTCCTTAACAAATAGGGTCAGAAGTATTACATAACGGCTATATGAATGGAGGGAAGAGTGAAATTATCTCGTCCTACATGCAATAGGTTGGGAATATATTTTCGAAAGATTTTGACCATTATCCGTATTCAGGTGCAATAAGAGGTCTGGAGATCTTTTTATTTGATATTGTAATGGTAATTTATGGCATGCAATAATTGATCTCAGGAACACATTTTGTTTAAAGTAATAGCAGAAAATGTTGATTAGTATCTATATTTGTAATTCTTTCTGTTGATTTTGTTAAAGTTGACTTTTGCTCGATTTTCTACAATTAGATGACACCTGGTCCTTCATACCTATATATCTGTAACTAATATAGCTAAAATCTTTGGACAGTGACCGTACTTAAAGAACCCTTTGGTTGACATTGATCGATAATGGAAATAGACTACAGTTATGTATAAAGATATTCTTTAAAATGTGGAAATCTAGCCACCGGCTTGCGCGCTTCTTTTCAAAATGGAAAAAGCCCAGAGTGTGGAAATTTGGTCTATAAGATATATTGGGCTCATATGCGATAGCGAATGGTGCCTTAAAAAATTAAAGAGACTAACCGGTGAATATAAGCGCTACTACAGTAATCAACTTGTGCGTGGCGTAAGCAGAATCGAAGGAGATAAATCTGTGAAGGAACTTGTCCCTCCGTAAGGTGATCGTATTTTGGCTCATGGTGACCAGTAGAGTTGAATATGTCCACATCATGACGCTGGCGGCGCCACGCGTAACCGTCACTCCATATCCAGCAATACGGCGAAGGCCACCATGCTCAAGCTCAAAGGAATAATGTGCAGAAAAAGATTGCGATATCAGCAGTAGTTTACGTTTGTTGCATTATGTCTTAAACGACCTCGAAAACAGTACACATGGATGCCTTCCGTACAATTATTTTATTTACATTATTAAACTGAACGATGAATTTATTTTGAAGTCTCATCAAATCAAATTAGTTGGTTTTTAAATGCAAACCAAAGTCTATTTTAAGCGGCCATCGATCTGAACTGATGGACTCCAAAAACTAAGATGTTTGTGAAATGAAAATTTTATATTTTTTAAAACTATTTGTAAAAGAACCCACAAAAAACGTGCATATTCTAATCCGATGATTCATTAACTCATCCGATATTTAAGGCAAGTGTGAATGTTCAGTTAACTTAAGAAATGAACATTCCGTCAAGTAAATATGAGTACTATAATATTTATGCATACAATATTGCCCTGGTGTCTGGCGTGTCTGAGTACTCTCTTATAAATGCATACGATATTGTTCTGGTGTCTGGCGTGTCTGAGTACTACCTTATAAATGCATACAATATTGTTCTGGTGTCTGGCGTGTCTGAATACTATCTTATAAATGTATACAATATTGTCCTGGTGTCTGGCGTGTCTGAGCACTATCTTATAAAATGCATACAATATTGTTCTGGTGTCTGGCGTGTCTGAGTACTATCTTATAAATGTATACAATATTGTTCTGGTGTCTGGCGTGTCTGAGTACTATCTTATAAATATATACAATATTGTTCTGGTGTCTGGCGTGTCTGAGTACTATCTTATAAAATGCATACAATATTGTCATCGTGTCTCGTGTTTTATGAATAATATATGATTCATGCGTAGACTATTGGCCTGGTTTCTCGTGCATTTTATCAATTACTTTTATATATTGTTATATGACATTTATGACTGGAGGAGCGAGACAACACAAGATAAAGCAGTGTGTTCAATACCTTCTCTGAATTTAACACTTTATCTTTAACTTTAATGTTTTCTCTGCTGTAATTATTTTGGAGTTGTCTAATGAAGCAGACACAATGTACCGTATGTGATGGCCTATAATACGCATCAAATGGCATAGACCCTGCTCCGCCGTCATATAATATATCTAGGTTTATGTAGCTTGCTACTATTAATCAATAGAACAAAAATAAGACAGACCCTGATCTGCCGTCGCATAATTCGAAGGCATATAATGGCCTATGCTGTTTAATGCGATATACGCTTTATTATGTATGGTATCTGTAGATTATGCGTACACAGATCTTTGTATTACCCAACATAGACAAGTTGTACGTTAATAATTTCCTTACTGAATTTCAGATTGATTTCCTACAAACAGTAATCGCAACGATGATGACGTACGTATGTCCCTATTCCTGTAAAATTATATATACAGTTTACTAACCTCATTTAACTATAAACGAGAAAAAGCAAATCAACTTGCTTACAATAGGCCCTTTCCACAAAGATTCCAACTGTAATGAGAATATAGAGCGTAACCCAAAAGATCTGACGACGGTAGTTCTCCAACCAGTTGAAAATAGCAAGCGTCCTTTTCTCCCACTTTGTTTTAGGATGCTTTTTTTGCTTGGTTGTGATCGTCAGTTTCGATTTCCTGCGCGACAATCCAGCTTGTGGCGAATCCCTTTTGTCAATGTCACGGCTTAAAATAACATAATCGGTCGAAATTCAAAACAGGACATCCCAACATGGCATTGCGATAACAAAATGCATTTAAAAACAATTTGTGCATGCTCTTTCTCAACCTAAGAATATCAGTAAATAAACCCTTTCAAGTTGATTTGTAAAGGAATTGAACTGAGTGACAGAAATATCAATAACATTATATCAGTCACTGCGTAATCTTTGCTTGTTCAACTGGGAAATAAATATGCGACCTGTGTTTAGAAATAAACAAAATTCATTATGACAAGAGACAGTAACAGTTCTGAGTAAGTCTTAAATTCTTCAGAGTATTAAATGGCTTTAGTATTTTGCTCACAAGTGACCGCAATTTATCGAAAGAGGTAAACATTAGCCATTTGCACTGAGGTAATATGATGTATTAATAAGTGGAGGAATTTGTTTCATCGTCTGGTTGTTTACAGTGTCAGCTAGATGGGCGAAACGCTTGCGTGTTAACATTTATACGGTAATGCTTTATTGCATGTGTAATTGTTTGAGACCCCAATTTAACGGAGGAAATAGCTTACGTGAATCCATCAAAAAAGTCTGGCGCCTGGAACGGAAGCTTTAGGCCAGATGTCCTGTTTTTGTGTCTCCTAAACACATTGCAATGAAACATATATAAATGCGTTTTATAACAGCAAGCAATGCCACCCTTTAATTCTTTCCCTGGTCTGCATTGATTTTAATACATTATTGTTGGGGAAATAGAGATTACCATATATGAAGGTTTTATATAAATATAGGAGCTGTGTTGGATAAATAATGTTGATTGTATCTGCAGAAAACAATATACAAACTGCTGTTGAAGTAGATCACGTATAGTTTTCATCCAGGTATGAGCGTGGACAATTGTTTGCCGGTGTCATCCATTTTCAACATATCTCTGATTGGAACTGACATTTTTGGTACTAATGTTGAAAAGTGAAGAGATGAAATTGTGACATATTTACTTTGTTTTACTTCCACAATAGCAGATTTAGGTACATGCATTGCAGTAGCAGTTACAAAACACCGCAGTCAATACAGGTACAATATTAATATTCAGGTGCGTTAATACTAAGTGTAATTTACACGAGCTCAGATCTACGAAAACCGGAAGCTCTATAGCAGTTCTTCTATTGAACCACATTATATGTTTAGGGATGATTCATAACATTGTCTTGGCTAAACGTTTGGGCCTTCCCAGGTAATCATATAAAATATATAAATTGGACATATAAACATTTGCAAAAGTCATCTTAAGACTAGACCATAGGCTATTGAATCTACTTGATGAAACAAAAGCAGAATATACCTTTATGTACGTATATTTGTTTAACTGGAGTGACATAAGCACTACAATCTTTATTTCGTGTTGTTTCTTCTTACACGAACTTACTAGCCGATGGGAGATATCAACTTTGTATATACGCATGAACAAAGCAATTCGTTCTCGGGACGATGTCACCTTTATGTTCTAATGAGACGACATAGAAGTGTTTGGTTATTTTCTTTCTCTACTATTCCGAAACCTCTGTCGATATGCCTCAGGTACCAAATGATAAACCTTTAATATATATTTCATGACCTAACCATAATCAGCACCTTTAGATGAAGACTTACTAATAAAACCGAAAGCACTTTTATCCAATATATTCTTTCTATACTAAACCAAACTAATTTTTTTTGTTTTGACAAAAATGACGTTGCCTCCCAAATATCATATTCTTTGGCAAGGACTCTAGTCGGTCCTGGATCCGATAAAAAAAACATTCTCCACCTTTGATGACATTGTCAAAGCGGCTTGGTTTCACAATGTACAATCAAAAGACGAGGGACTAAGAAAATTCCAAAGCAAAATAATTTTAAATTTTAACAAAGAAATATCAATTTCTCTGAAATATTCTACATTTCGTACCCAGACAAGCCATACTCCCTTTCTGTTATGATGTATGGTCACAAACTAACTAACATAAAGACGCGAAACGGAAATGTTATGTAACACTTATTAAATAATTTACTTATCAAAGTTATAAATTACAATGTAAGAGAAACTAACAGTTTTATGAAATGAATCCGAATTAATCCCTTTAAAGTTCAAGAAAGTGTAAATAATTCAAACGTTGTGTATAAATTTCTAAACCAGAAATGTACTGGTCTATGAACAATCGTGGCGTTGTGAAAATGGCGTTGTACAGAACGCCTTTGAATGATTTACAATATTTCAAGAATAATAATATAATATAATAATAATATATATTGATAAGCACTTTCTGTATCCACTGAACAGGCCAACACATGTTAATCCTCTCGAAAAATATCTAAGTATAACATTAATTACGTCTACAGACTTGCAACAGGAATACAAGAAACGAGAATGAATCCAATAACAGGATTTAATCAGACTGCTGAGTTCCCTCCTTAAGTATACATTCCATTAGAACTATATATCTCAACATACTACAACGGACAGATCTTATTGCTCAATTTATTCCGAAATCGCCTGTTCATTTAAAATTACCCAACCAGTGGGGAATTACTTTATTCTTCTTTATTCTTCTAAAATCGTCCAAACAACATCAGCCAGTGAGAAATGAACCCAAATTCTTCATTAAGTCTTTAATTAAGATTAATATTTGTAACTGTCAGCAAATGCAAAATCATCTATTTATAGATCCTATGTAATTTTACGGTCTTAATATTCTTTAAACAGACCCTAGTCACGTAGGCAAAATCTAACGAAAGATAATCAGTATAATTTACAGCTATGAATAAAAATTAATAAAATTAGATAAAGTCATGTACCAGGAGTTACGACAAATATAGATATACATAACAACACATTTGTTATTTGAATCACTGTTGCCATACAGTTAGTTTTAGAAATGTTCGCAAAACAGAGAAAACAACAATGTTAAAATTTATAGTCAATTTTGACGATCGATTCAGACTATAAAGACACAAGGTGAATGCCTTTAAGAGGATATCTCGTTTGATCAAACAACTTGGAGAATATACAGCTTCTGGAAGAAACAAAAACAGCGGGGTAAACATAAACAATTAGTTACATAAACTGGAAGTAACTTCAAGATAATTTTAGAACCCTTGTCATATGAGATCAAATGATGTCCAAAAAGGTCAAACTTTAATGAAAACTATCAAAACTTTCAGTCTTTTCAAACCGATTGTCATCTTGCTCCAGTTGTCAGAGTGGGATGATTCTAACGAGAAAACGGTTGAGTAGAAATTCGAATTTCAAGAGTCCTTTTCTATTCTGAAACTGTGAAGGCATTTTAAACAATGGACATTCAATATCAATATCAAGGCTAATGGATTAACAGCTGGCAAAATAGACAGTCTAGTTCAATATCGAGGATAAGGGATTAACAACTGCCACAATGAAAAGTCTAGCTCAGTGCTGTCCAACCTTTTTGACGTCATGGGCCACTGAAAAATGTTTTTCTTGAAGCCGGGGGCCGCAGCAGAAAACAGAAAAGCAACGACTATATATATATATACTCGAGCTCTGGCGGGCCATTTAAAATTAGTCCGCGGGCCTCGGGTTGGACAACAGTGGTCTAGCTCAATATCAAGGATAATGGATTAACGGCTGAGTACAAATATATTCAAGAAGAAAATGTCGAGTGATGTTTTCATGTCATATCTTGTGTTAAACTGCTGTCTAGTGTTACGGTCGTGTTTAGAAGCTTAATCAGTGTAAGTCCAACCTACCTGTTACTGCCATTGCTTCCTATGTTTATTTTCGACTGACTTTCAGCTGAATTCTTAATGAATGATGTAAAATATATATCATTATGCTATCCTGTCGTAAAAAAATATTATATTTGTAGTGCTTGACACCTTGGAATCCTAAAACGCTTGACAGCAAACAAATCAAAGGTGTCTCACAATAACTGCATATATTTCTCTCAAAAGAATGCTAACGCAACTTTTTGTCCTGTTGCTAGATAGCTATCCAATATATATATATATATATATATATATATATATATATATATATATATATATATATGTGTGTGTGTGTGTGTGTGTGTGTGTGTGTGAGAGAGAGAGAGAGAGAGAGAGAGAGAGAGAGAGAAAGTAGGGGAGAAAAGGTGTATTTGAGAGAGACTAATCATAACAGAAGAATTATCTTTTGTAAAACATACGATTAGAATATTCTATCTTACCGTGAAGTTTGAGGGTTGCATTCTCGAAAATATTTTGAAATTCCTCTGAGGCGAAGATCTGCTTGAATGTTTCGAATTGTATGTTGTCGTTTTTCCGAAGTCCAGCTTGGGAATAGAGTATCTATCAGCTGATTGACTTGGTCATCTCCAAGTTTGCCATCGGACAGGTCCAGTATTGACCTGGACACACGGAAACGTACAACATAAGTAAGGTCCTGTCTATTCAACCTCAATTATCTTCATAGGGAATGTCATACAGATTGGCATGGAAAACATACAGACTACATTATGTTTCTCACTATCCCCACCCTCCGTTATCTTTATAATCAGTATGATAAAACCTGCCAGGGAAACGTACATATGCAGTGTAGTCCCTACTATCCTAACTTCGTTTGTTCTCGTTATATTTAATATAGTCAAAGCTTGCAGGAAAACATACAGTACATAATATAACTTTCAATGTATCAAACCTCGATTATTGTCATTGTCTATATGATAAAAACTGACGGAGAAACGTACAATACACAGTATCGTTCACACACGCAGAGTCCTGTATTATCCTCATTATCAATATCATAAAACATGACTGATTGATCTCTACAAATTCGGAATTAAGATTGACTCTTTCATGGTTATCCCAACCCGCAACATACAAGCTGTGCTTATGTATTGGTCTTAATTCCACTAATTACGTTGCATCACATTAGTAATTTTGATTAACTTAAATTGTAAAGATGATTCAGGTGTTTAAGTAAACGCCAGTCAACATTTGATGGACGGAAGAGTATTTGTTTCGGAAGAATACCTATACGAGGTCTCAATGAAGTGCCTAATTCTTTACTTTTGAAGAACACAGACTATGGATGGTGACAAGACCGAAGTCGAAAAACTAATGATCAACTTTAAGTGTTGAATATTCAACGCTGATGATCCGTTATATTTTCGGAATCCGATAAGACAGAAGATATACATTTAAAGTAATCCATACCGTCCACATTTTGCTGCATTAGCAATTATTTTAATCAGACATTTATGTAATGTATAATTTTTGTAAACACAAACTACACGTGCAGCTGATTCTGTTACCCAAATTATATGTTTGTAGTAGCTATGTCGACAAGACAGACGTGTAGATGTCAAGAAGCAATGTATTTATTTCTTATTTTGATTTAAATATATATAGTGATATCCTTTATGGTAATAAAACTGATTTACGCCTTTTAAGATCGACAGCTGCTTTACTTCAAACTACAACAAGGCACGATTTTACTTAATACGTATTTTACTACAGACTCTGGTCTGAATCACGAGGACAGACACAACTATTTTACTATAGACGAGGGTCTGAACCACGAGGACAGACACAACAACAATAAAGTGGGATTATACGCATTTTACTATAGATACTGGTCTGAACCACGACGACAGACATTACAACAATAAAGCGGGATTGTACGTATTTCACTATAGACGCTGGTCTGAACCACGAGGACAGACACAACTATTTTACTATAGACGCTGGTCTGAACCAAGAGGACAGACACAACAACAATAAAGTGGGATTGAATATACTACGTGAACGAACTAAGCTTTTCTACTAAGAAGAGGTTTGAATAAGGTATTTAATCAAACAAAATAAGGTAAATTTGTGCAGGGTTGACACATTTACAATGCGTACACAGTATGCGGAGCACAAGGTACGATAATAAATCTGTTTTAAAACTGTGGCTTCCACATGAGGGTAGAAAGTAGTGCCATTCCGTAATATCTACTCATAATGGCAGAAGAATGTAGACAACAAAATGATAGTTTAAAAAAAGCAAAAATAACGGTTACAAGCTAAAACATTTTAAAAATAAAAACAAACAAAAACTAGTGAGACATAATGAAATTAATGTTGAAACTAATTATGGTTCAGCAAACCGAAATAGTTTGTTTCATGAATTGTCACGAAGCTGTTCAGTATATATACCTTGCACAAAGCAGCTCTTCCCTAGTGTTTATATTTATACAAGTTATATTGTGTAGTGTTTTTTTTTACATATACAATGTTTTTATGCCGACAGCAAAGGTAGTACCTAATTATGTATACCAAATACTTTGGCTGAAGTTAAGACTCAAGCCATCAAATATTGATTTTTAAGACCAACAATCAACAATACGAGTCAGATAGTATTATAATTATTACAAGTCTGTGCACAGGTTGTTTTACCTGTACAATATATAAAAACCGTGCTGATTTAATTTAATATTTGTCACTGCTTGTGACGGCAATAATGTCACTCTGTTTGTTAGCTTCTGCATCTCCATAGGGCAGAATTAATTTTTTCAGATATAAACGTCTGTTGCATTATCAGTCGCATTGATTTGCCTGAGAAAGTTTTTTCAAAGTACTAGTAGTAAGGCACCAGATACTTCTGGTCCAACTCTCAAAACAGTACGAAAGTACAGAAAGTGGTCTTGATATTAAATATATAGCGGTGCATTTTCTATTTCAGTCATAATAATGAAATTAGTCCAGTTCTGAAATTATCATTTTAGTAATAAGTGGAATCAAGTGTTTGTGTAGGTGTGTTTGTATATTTGTATGTGTAAATGTGCACGTGACCTATCTTATCATTTTTTCGAAGTTTTCCTTAGTCAAGAATCCTTGCCCTTTGAAGTCATTCATATTAAACAAAAATTTGGTCTTCTCTTCAGCGTTACCAGAAGAAGAAATAAAATATATTATTGGATCCCAAATCAAATGGTGTAGGATATATAGCAAAATAATATGATAACGGACGTAAAGTGAATGGGATATTTCCAACGAGATTTGGAAAAAAGTATACCTGGAAATGTTTTACTATTTCTGGGAATCTAAACGTTTTGCGGGAATTAATTCTGCTACTTTAAAATAATATCAATCAAAGAAACTCATGCTACAATAAAAATAAGCAAGATAGCAGGAACTGAAGTATTACAGATCATTTTCAATTCCAGGCTATATTTTGAAGACGTAAAATATATATCATCTAAGTAAGTATCAAATTAGCTTTTCTTGACCAAGGATGCGAAATCCCATGATAAACAAGTAATACAATGCAATGAAATATGAATATAGAAGTAACAAAATGTAATGAAATATACTGATGTGTTATGTATATAAAGACAAACTGGGATTCATAAATGAAAATATAGGACCAAAGTTTGGGCACGGGGGTAAGTATATTTATCTCTGGCCAATATCACAAACACATCCATGAATTCTTGGAAGCTGACGAAACCATTTTTGTCTTTATTCGCCATGAGGAACATGTTTCTGACGAACACAGAGTTGGATCGTAATCCTAGCGCATCCGCAAATTCGGTGCGAGTTAATTGGATCCTTGATATTTCATTGGCTGATTTGGAGTCAAATTGAAGGTTCACTTCCGCGTGTGACTGTTTGAACGCCTTCAGAAATCGCGAGAGATTGCAACCGTATACACAGAAAGGTATTCAGTACTAATACCCGTAGTTTGAAGTAAACATTATTCATATTCAAATTTAATTATATGGCAAGCTTTACACTTTATGTACTACGACTGACACAATTCCTTTCCAATGCTTTAAAATTATTTGTAATAAAACAACCTTTCACAAAAGCTGCTCATAACTAAAATATCCCTGTCGAGCCTAACGATATCGGTCTAAAATTGATTTTACAGTAATATAGTTTACCTGAAGAACATCATTCCATGGAGATAATATTAAACTTTACACTAAAATTATCATTCAGAAAGTTACACATTTGCCAGCAAGAAGAAAATGCAACCAGTATGTTAAAGGAATTTCTTACGTGAACACCGCAATTTGTTTGTATATTGCTTTCTTCATTTTGGTTTCTTTCGCCGCTGTTGTTTGTGTTTTGTTTTGTTTTGCTTTGCTGTGTTTCGTTTATATTGTTTTGTTATTTTGTGTCCAATGATTATCTTTGTTGTTGTTGCATTCCACACAAATATGGATACTTGTGTTTAAGCCTCAAGAAATATTGTATATACTTTCTGGCTTAAAGGTATTTACTTTATACAGAATTCTAAAACGTGTTGAGAATGATCTTAACAAGAGTGTAAGTAAGTGGAAATACGAACGGCATAAAACATAAAGAAACTATCTTTAAAAAAATGATTGTTGAATCTACCTGCAAGCAAACCACTCTGAAAAATTTATCCAATAACTTCTTCCTAGTTTCCTTTGTTTCTGCGCTTTTCAATATCATAGATTCGGAAAATGCATGTGTCTCGCTGTTGACCCCAATCTTCTGCAGGAACGTTTTAAGCTTGGAGACAAAGTCGTCTCTGTATCCTTCGTCTGCAAATCGGAGGATCTGAAACATATTAAAAGGATACAATAAATTTATTTATTCTGAACCATTTGTGTATTAAACTGATATTTATGTAAACAAACATTACCTGTGGCTACAATAGTTTGACGTTTCCAGATGACAAACGTTTCGTTGGGATAGAAGTTATCTAATTTATCACAGTTCGGATATCTGATTTTAAGGATGTGATCTGATACCATGGAAAATGTAGTAGATTTATAATAGACCCAGGTACATAGTCAACCATGTAGTAAAGCCATTTTTTTTTTGTTGCTTAGGACTATGCGTCTCTTTTTATACATATTCTAATCTATAACTTAGCATACCAAGAATATACCTTTTATATCACCCAGTAAATGATGCCATATAGGAGAAAATATCTTGAAATAAAATGATCATGATACTGTAATTGAAAGCTATAAAAGTGTTCCTTTTCATCATTGTTTTGTCTGAACAGTGTCAAGAAAAAGCGCAAGTTGATAGTTTCGTGGGAAGTAGCTTCCCATTTGAATTTATATACAACAGCCAAAGAACTAAATAAGCAATGAAGTAAAATCTCATTGAATTGGTAATATTTTCAATAGCACATAAAATCATCCAACACAATTTTAAACTTTAGTTTCGAACAGGATCCTAGAAAGCCAGTAGATGAAATTCAAACTAGCCCACAACCAACACTTGGAATACATTGTTTGATGAAATTAAAGAATTAAACAATCTTACCAAGTCTATTTCACCTCCTACACGAACGGATATAAGCGTTCTCTGTCTGTCGTCAGATAGATGCATATGAACCTTCCGTGTATTTCGGCGTAAATATATCATCCGGAGCGGCTTCTTTACTCTGTCCATGATATGAATCTTCTTTCTGGCCAGGTCAAACTTGGCCTTAATGTTTCTTTCACCCCCTTTAGGACCCGTCCATTCGGTCACTGTAGAGTTGGATTTAAAGAGTGGGAATGTATCAATACATAGTCATTGAACAACCCAAATATGTAAATAATTGCTCGAAACTTTAGTAGAATGTACTAACATAGTTATGAGGTGGAACAGAACACAGAGAATAAACCTTGATACATAATAATATAATATATTTACTCTAGTCTGAATTAAGGAACTTTATGCAGCAATCACATCTTTAAACATTTCTGTCTTAAACGGCACTTCAATCATCCTGCCCTCTAAATCTCTTTCTCATTTTTTCATTCACAATAAAAAAGTGGAAAAACAAATAAATACAAAACCGAAGAACAAATAATCGGGTATTGGAACAAAAAGAAATCTACGTCGTATGGTACAATGTTGGAAGGCATGTACTATTTTGGAAGACATGTACTATTGCATGACCCAGCCACTAATGAACAGGCAAGTTTATGATTGATCAAAGCTCCAAAGACCGCTTTAAGAGGACATATATGACTCTTCTTCCTTTGGAGTTAAGAAGCAACCCATCTATATATTATTTTAATTTACAGTTAAATATCATTCTTTAAGACTGTCTAGGTGAGAGATAAACACAGATTGTATATGCAGTGATTATTCTATGTTGTAGCTCATTACGCAATTATCTTTCCAAATATCAATTGTCATTAACTAACAGTCGGTTATATAGTGGATCAGAAACCTCGTACATTTTCTCACAAATCTTTAATGTTGAACTTAGAAACCACTTAATAGCCCGTCCTTTCTTGGTTTTTATATGAACGGCAATACAAAATAGACAATTTATATTATAAATTGGGTATTTGAATTAATCAAATGGCAAGCCTGAAATTGATGCAATGACTGTAAATTTACATTAAAAACAACATTATGTTCTAAATTACATGCATACATTAGACTCTACAGGGCGTCTTGGTCATCATGATAACAAATATGTTCTCAATTACTACACGATCCTCCCGATGAAGAGGAAGGATGTTGATGGTGTGAAGTTTTTTCTATCCCTTGCAAATAATATAGGCTAGCTCATCCTGCATCGTTGTCGATACATATCTAAAACTTTGAAATATCATTTAGGTGGTTTATAGAAGTGAACGACTCTTTAAACATTTTTAATGAACCCACGCTTTTGAATTTAGGCAGCGTTGTCATCAATACAAAATAATATTGTCGAAGTAGATCTAACATTTGACAGGTATCATCATTTGGTCAAGCGATATTAATTTATGGTAGCATTTTGCATTACTCTCAATGGTTTTGCCATAGGGCGGAAGAATAATTCCATTGGGTAGTAACATGGAAATTGTTGATATCCCAGATGTATAACCCATACGTAGGTGTGAAGCGCATGAGGATGCGAATTCAAGCATATATCCAATAGAGTTTCTTAACGCATCAAATTTTAATGTAAATCGATTTGGACCCAAAAGGGAAAGAATTGAGCAAACGCTTCATGATGACTCACCAACTGGTTAAGCAATACAAAGAACCGAAAAATCTTGACACAGTCTATGAGGTTCCTTTTTGTTAATTTTGTGGATTGTATTCTAACGTTTTGATGGTTTAGTAGTTGGTAGATGTGTACCTTTAATTTTCATGTAATAGAGGACGACACGATGCACAAAACCATGTTGTGTCGAGTGATTTTTCATTTCTATTTTCAAAAACTCCAAAAGTACACTTTTGTTTATTTTATTGTATTTAAATACGAAAAGCTCACAAATAAAGTACATGGTTGTTCTGGCAAACGTCTGATATTTGTATGCACTTGTCATGATGATGTTTCGAAATAAAGACCGCTTAAATCAATACAAACTGCAATAGAAGAAATGTAAGTTCTTTCCGAAACGTCTAACACAATTATATTAGATACAACTTTAATACGGTCCATCATTATTAGTGTTTATATTTATTGGTATTACACACACACAAAACTCTCGACACCCGGCCACTCCCTCCATCCGCGACGAGAAAAAAATCCCACTGCCAGAGCAAAGGGAACATAACAAATTCATCAATTTCATAACATGTGGAAATACACCTTTTCACCATTTTAATATAATAGGTAAAGCATCCACGTCAATAAAGTATGGATTTATTTTTCTTCCGAACCATACTGTCTGTTAACAAGAACGGATTCCGCTGTATATCGTTGTGTCCAATATGCATCACCTTGGTTACTATGTCATAAATGGTAACATTCCTTATTTCTACTATTTCATCTTCCGTAAATAACCTTTTAATAAAACGATAACTAAGGATCGCCATAAGACTTATAGCTTGCAAAATTTATTAAACATCTGATATTTTGTATATAAAAAAAAAACTATTTTTTATTATGTAGCATGCATAGCTAAAGGACCGAACGATTACAGTTTCCTCGGCATATCCTAAAATAGAGGGACTTGTGGTGAAAAATCAAGGTCACAAATCTAGGTAATTAAGTGACATAAGTTCTCCAAATGATTTCGTGGAATGCTGCGTGTATACATCGTTGATGATCCATCGGTATATACAGGTGCATAAAATATATTATGTCGAAATCTATCATTCCTAATTAAAGTTCCTTGAGGTAATCCGTATATATGAGTAAGGCTAATGAAAGGGTATAACTATTCTAAATGATACTGTAGGACGCTTAAAATTAATTTACTTCAAGATCTCAACAATATAAAGGTGCGTGCCAACAATCTCCAGTAAATTAATCTGCTTTGTATATTGTGCGATTAAAGTTTATCCATCATTGCATATTGTAATGCTCATTTGGAAACAACATATTACTTTTGTCTATGATTGTGGATTATACTTTAAGATAATGACCAACTGAAAACATGTTTACTTGAATTTGAGTTCAGGACCTTCCTTTTTCCTTTGGTAATTATATTGTCTACAATAATTTTGTCTTGTTGTTAAGTTATAAATAAGTTGTTTAATGGCATTTGAGTTCAAATCTGTTCCTATTTATAATGTTTTTAATCTGATTGAAGCAAAACTTTGACCCAAATCCTGGTCGTTTTATTGTGTCATAGGCTTTTATATATGGATGACGTGGTCCACATAGTGTTAATTCCTGTTTTAAAATCGGTCTTTGTTGAATCGGTTTTATTATTGTGTTCAGTTACAATTTGAGAGGAATCATATATTTATTCAGTGACATTTTGGACTAAAACATAACTTGTGGATTATTGTGAATTCGTTCGATAACATTCTATTTTATATCATTGTGATACAGGAAGACTATTAAAACACATTGAAGTCTAAAACTGAGATATAACATTTAGGGTTAATTGGGATTTATTTAACTAAATTGTAAGGTCCTCTTAATTTTCACGTTGTTAACGTCGGAGTTTTTGAAAATAGAATTAAATAATGGTGCGACTAACAAACAGAAAAAAGCGCAAATCAACAAGTTTAGTAAAGTTCAATAAATAATTGTTTCCTAGCATACAAAGTGAAACTTTAAAAGGAACTTACATTTTGAATTAAATCATAAACAATTTTTAAAGCGTATCACAAATCTTACATTATAAATTATTCAGAATGAATACCAGTGGTGTTACGAATGAATTCCAATCTTGAAAGTGTAGATATGTCAGTAGCCTCGAATGTGCTAATCTGCCAACAGTCTTACAATGTATTACAATGATATTATCCAGAATGAGATTAAATGATTTTACAATACATCCAATATAGTAATTGAGCCTTAAAGTCAGTGATCATTTTGTAATTCTAATTAATAATTTCAATGAATCCTCTCACATTAAACTGAACACAACTAGAAGACTAGTCAGATGATAAACTGGGAATAATTAATTATGTTGATCACAACCTTTATATAAAAACATAAGACGGAAATTGATGACCATGATATGGGTCATTTTCCCATCAAAGTAGTAAACAACATTACTTCTAGAAGTTTACAAGGTCAAAACTCCATGTAAACATGTTTACTAAAGAAGGATATTATCGCAGAGTACAAACCAACAATCATGGACAAAAAACGCTATGTAAAATGTTGTTTACAAAATGACCCTTACACTCTACAATCATGAACACAAATTAAACACATACTATCGATATAGATACCAAGTATTTGTTAAATTTTACAGCACTTGTTGGCTTTCCTTTGTGTGTTACTTAGCTTAGAACCATATAATGATACAAAATTAATTCAGAAATAAGGTCAGGTCAGGAGCTAGATAGAATAGAGACTATATCCCTTTTAAATCACAATGTGAAAAGCTGTCAATTAGACTCACAGAAGGGTTCATACATACAAATCTGGATGCAAAATGTGGTTGAAAAACAACAATACGTCGAAAAGTACTACAGCAGACAGCAAAGTTAGACAAATAATCAGGGGCTATCTCGAATGAAAATTGTATCTTGCGGCGCTGTAAATCAAACTTGTTCAACGTCTCGCTAATACAAAGCTGCATGCTACGTTAGTTGAACTCCACGAATCCCTGCGGAAACGCAGGTCAAGAAGATCTATAATCAAGCAAGGCCTATACCTGCTGTAAATTATTTCCTACAACGCTGTCAATCACATTCCACATGTATATAGCTGATGACCAACTGTGATATGTATCCAACAATCTTGATTATAATAAAGTTGCCGAACACAAGGCCATACAGTCGTGGAAATAAACTCTGTAAAAGACGTCGAACGCTGGATATTAGATTCGATTCAAGGCTCACAAGTACATACAAATATGGACGCTAAATTGGATTTCAATAAAGCAAACGTTTGTAAAGTTATGTTATGGAATGGGAAAGTCAAGAGGATGGGCACTTAGTGGAAAAAAAAAATTGTCCGAATGATGTTTTGGAAGCCAGGAAATCCAACTCATTCGAGGTTTTATCAATATATAGTGACATTCAAACATCTAGTTGAAATACAAAAAAGCATTCATAAAACAATGCTTGAAAATCAAAGCGTGACGATCTGGCAATCGGGGACATAACTCATGTAAGAGATGTCGTGGAACACTAAACATCGAAATTATATATGGTTTCTTAAACTTAAAGTAGCTAGGGAAAACTTTGGTTGAAATCCAATACGCTTTCGGGAAGCGTAATCTGGATGCTTGGCAGAAGGGAAGGGATGTGGTGGAAAACTCTCGTAATTTGTGTTGTGGAACCTTGAAAGAAAACTTTTTCAAAACGTCATCACTTTTCAAAACTATTGCCAAATCTGATTGAAATTCGACAAAAGTTCTTGAAGATATGATTAAAAAACCTAAGTTAGCTGGACGGACAAAAGCATCTCACGTAATGATTATTTGGAACTATTGAAATCGAACTCATTCATGGTCGTAATTATTTAGTACATATCAAACTTGGATAAAATCCAATAAATCTTGATAACATTATGGCGCGAAAACCAAATGCAGGATGACGGACACTCAGTATGCATAATTCCTCTATGCGATGCCATGGAACAAAGTCAAATTTGTTTTAACATCTCAGTCTTTAAAAACCTGTACGTTACATTTGCTAAAAGATCCAACAATCGTTGGAAATGCAATCCTGTGAAAACGAAACTAGGGTGACTGGGTATTAGTACGTGGAGGAATTTTAGATGACAATACAGAAGACTGTAAATCATATACCGTTACGGTAGAGCTAATTTAAAGCTGCATGTCAGATCTGGTTGAAGTCGAACAATTTTTAGTATAATTACCTTGCGAAAACCAAAATTGATGACTAAGGGACAGGAAGAACGGCGTTACATTAGGAATGCTCCGTCATCATTGAACGAGGCACTAATTCAAAAACCTATTACTGGGACAAGCAATGTACTATACACAGATGATACAATGTATTACAGTACCCGTAGCGTCTCTACCAACTTTGGAAAATAACAAGTAGGCAAAAGAGTACGCGTAAGTAGCGATAAGACATTAGAACCGCAATGAGCGCTTTAAAAAACGTACACGTTACCCTTAATAACAGCAGAGAATGAGATATGTTTGGTAACGGCCGTGAATGATATTGAACTAATCAGAACTGGCGCGAAATGCTAAAAGATGTTACGGAAAACGATACAGTACTATGTAAAATCAATGATAAGAAATGCTAAATTAAGTCGGCAAAAGCTCTTCATTCCTCACAACACGCATGAGTATCACATATATTGCGAAGGTTATGACCATGTAAAGCATCTCATATAGCTGGGGAAGCCAAAAACAATAAAACAATGACCAAGATTCAAACTTACACCGCAAGAGAATTCCGTCTTAGAGCCTGGTAATATACATGTACACAACCAAACAGTTCACGGAATTGTACATTATATCCCTTTTAAAATTAAAGAGAACGAGCACATTTAATTGAAAACAGTGAAAAACGAGTTTTCATTTACTGAAAATACTGTATCGACACAATAAACAAAATAAATCTTACCCGTTCTTGATATTTTCAAACCAAAATCTCCGTGTCTGATCCTCAGGAACTGGTCTATCATAATAGTACGAAACGTTTCCCCCATACCATCTGGGGTCGTCTCCAACAAAGCCGCTGGAAATAGGTCCACGTTATCTGGTTTGGATGCATTTCCGTACACCCAACGCAATTTTTCGATTGGCTGGAAATGGTATGCTTTACTGCTTCAAAATGGCAACATTTTAGCTATTTGTTAACTGTTATTAAACGCAAGACTGGTTTGTAGATTTCAGAATCATAATTATTGTTTTCGACATGGTTAGAACACGGCAATAATAGTTGTATTTGATCGGACTGGCGTAATGACCTACACCATTATCATTCTCTCCAAATAAGTTTTGGAAATATTTCATCAACATAATTTTGGGAGAGTATACTTCAAAGGTAAAGGTTTATATCCGTTTCATTACTGCATTAATTCTTTACAATATTAATTTGCTGAGAATGCATTAAAATAAATACTATAAAGATATAACATTATTAAATATATTTTGCACACTTCTTTCTACATTTAATACACTAATCACGTGACAAAATAGAAATATATTTATGCTCTACCAGTGAACGTATGATAACAAATTATTATATAATTATCACACTTGGCAAAAACTATCTTTAAAGTAGCGGTGACAAATGTAGATAATTACCCCTTGCATATATAAGCTCCCATTGTACGTGGAAATGTTGATTTCCTCCCAAGATTTTCTCCTAGGTAATCCGTATGCCTCGCGGATTGTGTTATAGTCAGACAGTCCGTGATCTCGCGCACGTTGGATGTTTAGAGCTACCAGGTCACGCCAAGAAAATTCAAGGGGGCCAAACAAATGTTCTAGAACGAGAATTGAAGATTTACGAATAGTAGTATTTTCATTTTACATTCCTAAGTATATTCTTACTCATCAGGGTAAGGATTCATTTTGCACAACATCAATGTATAACAGATATCCCAATACAGCAGTACCATGCATGAAAGCTTCACAAGAATTGATTTAATGTTGTTGAAGCTGACACACTGATTAGAGGCTCTCCAAAAAAGGACCAAGCCCCGTAACAAAGTTGCTGAAATAACCCATTTCATGCAGACTTCGGTGAACTTCGTAATTTGCTCGGAATTTTGATCACGTGGCGGGTGGTAAGCTGACCGTAATAATTACTCGATAGGTGGTGGGCAAAATATGGCGGACGCTTCATCATCAGTATCAACTTCTGTAACTACTTCAACATCGTTTATCGAGTTGAAAAATGTATATTCAACAGCGATGCTGCCGCAGATATTGACGACATTTAATATTGGAACCATCCTGTCTTATTTTCTGGAAAATAGGACTGATTTCAAACCCATACGAGAGAGTAGCTTTGAGCTGTTTACATCTGGACATGTACATGTAAATAAGGAAATGGTGTCGAAGTAAACAAATTTAATCCTGACAATCAAAGAGCGAGTTGTTCAAACTATTTCTGTGCATTCGAAACGTCACTATCCTAAAATGCGTTTCATATGAGTTTATCAGATTTGCTTTTGAAAGTCTGTGGATAATTTACTTATAAATTTCAATCATTTAATTAATTTTAGTTCTGAAATATTTCTAAACAACAATGGACGCCATTTTGGTATGTACATGTGCCCACCAGCGTTTGATTGGCTGGAGTATAAAGTAACTCGGGAGGTTATTCGGATAATTACGGAGCAACTCGGCTAAATTCGGTACGAAATGGGCTATTGTATGTCACAGTTCAGGACATGATGATAATAAAACATTGGCCTATATTCTTTTCGTTTAACTGAAGTCGCATATTTTGTATCCTCTAAAAATAGACGAAGCGGGAAACCAATGAAGGCAAATAATTTTTGAAACAATCACCCTACGGCAAAATTCATCTAAATGTACTGCTTATAATGATTGTCCATGGTACTACGGGTGACAGCACTATAAAAACCTTCGATCTAACCTGTCCTGACTCTCTCTCTCTCTCCACACTCCAAATTTAATCTGTCGTAATATAGTCTTGCTCTGTCTGTCTGTCTGTCTATCTCTATCTCTGTCTCTCTCTATGTCATATACCACAAGCACATACAAACATGACATGTCATCGAATGTTCCAGCCCTCTGCAAGTATATGGTATCAACCGAGCATTTAGGAAGTTTCAGAATAAAAGTAATATTTGGCATTGGTCATAAAATTGGCGAGTTATGGAGCCAATGTTACATATCTCTGACATGCAATACATTTGTTATTGAATATGTTCAAGAAACTGCGGACGTGAGAAAGAGACTTCATAAGCACAAAGCTTTAATCGTAACAAACAAAAATGTAAGCCACTTCAACTAAACCAAACAAGCTTTCCAATTATTATACGTGCCTCCGATTGGGTCTAACCTCGACGACCACCTTAGAATGCGCAGTTATAAAGAAAACTTATATTTGATTCGATATTGGTATTAATGTATCTATGAATAGGATGTTGTGAGGATCAATGCTTTGTGCTGACATATGATACAAGGCGCAAGTACACCAGAAAGGTAGAAGCACATTTTCAAGTAGAATCACGAGGGGGAAAAGTTAATCATTCAGAACCAGACGATAACTGGCAACACATAAAATGTGACTTGCATCATTCCATCCAAGGCATCCATCTTCAAATATCTATAACAAAAACAATAGAATTAAACATTAGAATGAATCTCCATAGATCAGATAGGCATACCAAACATTTACAAAGAAGCCTTGTGACGGAACATTTCTCTTCCTCAGGTTACACTTTCAATGATGCGATCCTAACTGGAGTCAAACATTATTCAGAATGGAGGCACATACAATATGAAATCCGAATAAATGTATTGGATTTCCCAGTTGTGAACATTCAAACAAAGTGGATTACATTAAGAGCAATCAAAGCAAACAATGCAAAGTGCATAGACAACAAGACATTTTAAAGATGCTAAAATCACATTTTCTGCTAAAGATTCGATTTTGTGAGAAACAGATTAAAATGTATAGTTTACAAATCTTTTATTTAATTTTTGCTTACATTTTAAATAGGCAAACCACAACCTTATATAAATTCTTTAGAACACAACTTGTATTAGTTTTAAGTAATCGCCACTTCAACAAAGTGTTGTATTCGGGATAAACATTTAGACAGTTTCAGCCACTCTATCGATGTCGTAAATGTTACGTCGCTGACATACGTGCTTACACCATAAGATAAATTTCTTTATTCTAATTGTATCGTTTCGTTAGAGCCTAACATGTGTAGATTCTGTAGATTTGTTACTTTTGTCCGTATTGTTCTTGTCTCGTTTGTGTAATTGTCCTTTGTAGCTTGGCACCATTGAGAAAATAATCATTACATTTCGAAAGCGCTTGGCTGGTCTCAGATCAGCTTTCAGCTGTTGATTAATTTGCTGGTTTCGTTTACTTTCACACACACATATATATGCACTTATTTTAATCAATATTTGACACACGTGATCACTTGGTGGATTGCACATGAAAGTACTGTTATTCGCTAGATGATTTGCATATATATATAATGTTGTCTGCTGTCTTACTTCTCGGATCTGGAACTACAATATGATCCTTTCTCTCCGACAGTGTAGAAGCCATGCCCATCAATAGCTCATCAAAAGCATTGGGGCCTCATAGAAATTCCTGTCAAAGAATAATATATTTTAATTCAAAAAATAAACATCCATACTTTGACTTTCACTTTGACCAACAAAATAATGAATGAAAATATATAGACTCACCAACGTTTCATGTGTCGAATGTTTCATACACTCATCAACCCATGATGTTATCATGTTATTCGTTGCACTGTTTCTATACGCTCATCAACCCATGGCGTTATCATGGAATACACTCCAGCCCAGTTGATCTATGTTGTGGTGCTCCACAGGGGTCTGTTCGTGGACCTGTTCTTTTCATTATATACACCCAGCCGCTCTCAAGTGTCATAGATCATCATGCAATATCTCACCAATTGTACGCAGATGACACCCAAATATACAAATATAGCCACCCAACTGAAGTTGATGCTACCATCCAAGGTGTAGAGAGGTGCATTTCTGATGTGAAATTACGGATGACATGTAACAAGCTGCATATGAATGCTGATAAAACTGAGGCCATTCTGATTACAACACAAAAACTTTCTCATTCACATCCTTTACCTCAAAGAATAAATATCAGCAATACCAACATTAAATGCACACAATCAGTACGAAACCTAGGTGTTACTTTGGACAGTACTCTCACATTGCACCAACATGTCATGAACATATGCAAAACTGCAAGATATTTACGTTCCTCTTCTGACAATCGTATACTCCTTATTCCCACTATGAAAACAAAGTCATATGGACAGCGTTCTTTTGCATACCAGGGCCCAGCAACGTGGAATGAATTGCCCATTGAATTTAGACACAAAGACACAGTGATCACATTCAAGAGGGTCTTTTTCAAGGTGATTTTATATCTCTTTCGAGGTGCTCCTCTATCACGGTGGCCATCTGACAGCTCACCATAGAGTGCGACTCACCATACAGTGCGATCTTTGGCAGGCGATGATCCTCCATCCTGGGCAAGTGTCCTGCCCAGCGAGGCTGTATCTTCATGAGCGTGGCCTCAACGCTGGTGATGCTTGCTTGTTTGAAGACTGCAGTATTGGTGACGAAGTCACTCCAGTGGACGTTGAGGATGGTGCAGAGGCAGCGCTGATGGAAAAGTTCAAGGAGGCGGAGATGGCAGCTGTAGGTGACCCAGGATTCGGCGCCATATAGGAGGGTGGTCTGTAGACGCTGATCTTTGTATCTCTCTTGAGACTGGCGTTGTGCTAGACTCGCTTATAGAGTCTGCCGAAGGCGCTGGTTGCCTTGGCCAGTCTGTTGTATATTTCTTTGTCCATCTTGGCATCAGAGGATATCACATAGCCCAGGTAGGTGAACTGGTGGACTACGTTCAGGTCTGTCTGATCAGTGAAGATGCTTGGTGGACGATATCCTTCCATGGAAGCAGGCTGGTGAAGTACCTCAGTTTTATTTAGGCTTACCTCAAGACAAAAGAGCTGGCAAGCTTCTGCAAAGCAGGATGGTACGCCCTGTAAGGCAGCTTCCGTGTGGGCATCTAGGGAGTCGTCGTCTGCGAAGACAAGTTATCTAATCAGTTTTTCCAAGGTCTTGGTGTGGGCATGAAGTCGCCTTAAGTTGAAGCGTTTGCCATCAGTCCGAAATCGAATATAGATGCCATCTTCGTCATAAAGGTCTTCTGTTGCTTTTTGAAGCATCATGCTGAAGAAGTTTGAGAATTGTGTGGGGGCTAAAACGCAGCCCTGTTTCACGCCATTTGCAATGGGGAAGGTCTGTGACAGGTCGTTATTGTTTCGGACATGACCAAGCTGGTCTTCATGTGGTTGGATGACCATGGTAAGGAACTTTGGAAGACAGCCGAGGTTTTCAAGGATTTTCCACAGTCCAGTTCTGCTCACCGTTTCAAATGCCTTCGTCAGGTCCACAAATGTGATGTACCGTCCTTTGTTTTGTTTTCGGCATTTTTCCTGGATCTGTCTCAGGACGAGCACCATGTCAGTTGTGCCCCTATTGGCTCTGAAGCCACCTTGACTCTCTCGAGCATGTTCTTTTGAATGGTGGGCACCAGTCTGTTTAGCAACATTCTAGCAAGGATTTTTTCTCCAAGACAGAGCAGAGTTATCCCACGGTAGTTTGGGGAGTCAGACCTTTCCCCCTTGTTTTTGTACAAGGTGATGATGACTGCATCTCGGAGGTCTTGTGGAAGTTTCCCTCGCTCCCTGCAGCCAACGAAGAACTCGCGGAGTTTCGTGTGCAACACTAGGCCTTCTCTCTTCCATATCTCTGGTGTGATACCATCTTTTCCTGCAGCCTTTCCTGTCTTCAGTTGTTCTATGGCTTTTACAGTCTCTTGCAGTGTGGGTGCCTCATCCAGTTCCATCTTAGGTGGCCGTTGTGGAATGCGATGAATAGATGTCTCCTGGACTGTACGGCTAGTGCTGAAGAGGGTGTGGAAGTGATCTGACCAGCGGTTCAGGATTGATTCCTTGTCAGTGAGTAGCTCTTGGCCATCTGCACTTCATAGGGGGATCTGTATTTGGAAGGAAGGGCCATACACTAATTTCAGCGCTTCATAGAACCCTTTGTAGTCACCAGTGTCAGCGAACAGCTGGGTTCTTTCTGCAAGCTTTGTCCACCATTCATTTTGTATGTATTGGAGACTGCTATGGAGGGAGCTGCAGATAAGGCGGAAGGCTGCTTTCTTATGTTGATAGGATGGTTGTGCGAGATGGGCTTGGTACGTTGATCTCTTTCTGGTAAGCAGTTCTGGGATTTCTTGGTTGTTTTCGTCAAACCAGTCTTTGTTTTTCTTACTGGTGAATCCAAGGATTTCTTCTGAGGTTTGCAGAATGGCAGCCTTGATGTGATTCCACATCTCTTCCGGAGGTAGATCTAGCGGACAATTAAGTTCTTCAAGCCTAGACTGCAGGCTGTCTTGAGAACCTGCCTTGACGTCTTCAGACAACAGGTTTTTGATCTGGAGCTTCCTTTTCGGGGTACCCTTTTGCTATTGGGGCCTCGGGTTGAAGTGGAAGTCGAGCTTGCATCGGGCAAGACGATGGTCTGTGTGGCACTCTGCACTGGGCATCACTCTGGTATGAATGACATCTTTTTATTCCCTCTGGCGTACTATGATGTGATCGATTAGGTGCCAGTGTTTTGATTTAGGATGCATCCAGGTAGTTTTCAGGCTGTCTTCCTGCTGAAATATGGTGTTTGTGATGGTGAGCTGTAATTCTGCGCAAAATTCAAGAAGCAGGCGTCCATTGTCATTGCAGCCACCCACACCAAGTTTCCCAATGACTGCTTACCAGGCTTACCCACTCTGTCATTGAAATCTCCGAGGATGATTATTTTGTCGCTCACTTGGACGCCCTTGATAAGTCTGCGCAGGTCAGCCTAGAATTTATCCTTTACAGATGGAGTGTTGGAGCATATATACTGAAGAGTGTGGCATGTTGTTGGTCTCCTAACGGGAGACGCATGGACATGATGCGGTCGTTGTCATCAATGGGACGGTTTGTTAACTTGGTGACTATTGTGTCCTTGACCAGAAACCGACTCCTGAAAGACTTTTTTAAGTTTTTGGTTTTCCTGACCAGTACAGGGTATATTATGTGCCGAGTTCTCTCAAACCTTCCTTCTCTGAAAGGCGGATTTCGCTGAGTGCAGCAATGTCAACAGCAAGGCGAGAGAGTTCGTGTACGATTAAGGCAGAGCGTCGTTTTGGTCTGTTGCTGTCGGTTGAGTCTAGCATTGCTCTGATGTTCCAACAAGCCAGTTTTAGTCTTTTGCCATAATTTGAATCAGGTTGGGTATGCCTTGTTTTTTCTGTTAAGTTTCGACCGCATTTGAAGATGCCCGTTGGGTGCGGCAGGCCAACTGCGAGAGGGGGTAAGGCGACGAGAATTGGTTAGGCCACCTTTCATAAGCCTCCCTCCATGCGGAGCAAGCAGTGCTGTCCATAGAGAAGGTCGCTTGGTCACTCAGGCTGCTGCACGGTGATGGTGTCCTCTCCGGATCAACACAAGACGACCAAAGGCCTGAGTCACCTGCATGAAGGATTGGGACTGCGGCTTCCAGTGACATCTTTCACCTGCCGTTTTCCCACCTTTCTCATCGCTGCAGGGCTTGATAGAGTAGAACGTAAACAGTAGACAGTAGACAGTTCCTTCTTGCCTGAGCAATGGAGCTTTTAGGTGGAGTGCAGTCTGCGTAATCTGGCCCGACCCTTTAAGCATGGGGTTCATCTGCCATGGCCCAGCAAGCCTGGACGGTGACAGCGAGGTCCGCAGGCCGTAGGTTTTATATTGGAGTTTCCCTCTCCTAGGCAGATGGAAAACCATGACTGAAGAGATCTGACTTCGAACCATAGCTAAAATATATAGTGCGCCTTGGTCCTGAACACTTGGCCGTTGATCTGTAGAGACCTTCCGCCCTAGCCCATGACTTCCCTGTAGAAGTTCATACGCCTAATGATGCAGTATTAACATCACCCCGCAGCTGAAGCGGTGTACCGGGGTATGCCAGGAATAATTCCTTCTTGGAGTCAGACGTGAGAGATTTGGGAGATGGATGAGGACCATTGTGTCCGTCCACTCAGAGAATGCAGCTGCCAGACAACAAGATATTACCTCTATTTAGAGTCCCCTTTACTACAAATATATATATATATATATATATATATATATATATATATATATATATATATATATATATATATATATATATATATATATATATATATATATATAGATATATAGATAGATATATATATATATATATATATCTATATATATATATATATACCTGAAATTCCTCCATACTTACTTAAAATCGATTTAAGAGTTTACGTGGGGGGGGGGGTAAGTATTTCATAGACAGATTCGAACCCAACTTTATATATTTGTGTACATGCATTACATAATATATTTTATTTTACAAAGCGAATGTTATAGACGTAAACTATGTCTTTGCGATAGAAAATGATATGATTACGAAGTTAAAATTGAGGTTATTACGCCATATAGGGGAAGACTGTAATATCATATGCATTCAGATGCATTTCCAAGTAATGTCACTTCACTGTTTCACTGTTTCTTTACTAAAATAAATGTAGTACGTATTGTGCTAAATATAAGCATGATGCATGCTCTCTGAGAAAGATATGTTTGAAAGTTGCTGTTGAACTTGTGTCATAGGTTCATTTGATATAAGCACTTGTATAAGATTAAATCTTTACTATGTCAGTTGAAACTACAATCTTAACCGCACGTGTTAGTCTGTTTCTGTGAAGTGATCGTAATATAATGTTACTCTTTTGGAAGACATAAATCATTTCGAGCTGAATATAAACCGGCATTCTGACTGGAAAAACAATTACTATAAAGAAAGAATTATATGTCATTGCAAACTAGATGTCCTGTGTGAGTAATTTCTTTATCATATGCATTATTTTTGTACCGTGAAAAGTGTATCATACCTACCGATGCAAATTTTGCATCTTCCCTTTGTTTATTGTTACCTAAGTCTTATTTTGTATTTAGATGCACCATTTATTCGAGCAGCTCTAGAATGTATTGTGACCGCTAACTTTATACTTTTGTTTAATAGTTTGCACAGTAAATCTTTAGTTGTATCAACATGTAAACATACCCGTGGGTTCCAATAGGCGTTGCACAGGCGAAGAGCGTGGATATTACCTGGAGAGCCGGGTATGTTCAGCTTCAGCTTCTTATATTGACACGTATTGTCTCTGCAAAGGAAATGTAACGTTTATTCCAGGCACATTTTTTCTTAAGTATTTGTCCTGAAGAAATTATTTTTTGTGCATATTACTTCTGAAGGGGGATTTTGCTTTGATATACTGTTTAATCTCGTATGAAGAGAGAGTTGTAGAGAGTATAAGGCCAGCTGCGTTAAATATGTATACTTTGAAAACATGATTCAATCTATTAGATTATCGGGCGGTTCTTAATAAAGTCGTTGACTGATCTTTATGGCATAAAGTCAGAAATATATGTATTTATCAACTGAGTTAATTTGGACAAAATTAGCATTTCAGCGCCTTTTCAGTCGAAGTCGGGTTGGCATTGTTTTTCTAGATCATATCTGAATCAAATGCTTGCTTTGTTATAATGAGATTTTCAACACTTTAGAATCGTATTACATCACATGAAACGTTCCAACTCTTTGCTGGCCTTACTGAAGGACAATATTTCCCCATGACTTGTGCATGCCATACATGACAACAGTCGTCTAATCCCGTCCTGCAGGAACTTATCACAGACGTTACATTTCACAAAACGTCATCTTATGTGTAAAATCTATTAGGGGAAAGAAGTATTTCTGTCATACAGAAAATATCCTTTACCTTTAATAAATCCACTTTCTCATCTTATGAAGTGACAAACTGTATTGAAAATGCGTTTTAATAAATTGTCCAAACAGAAATAATTTTGTATAAAACCAATTTTACTAACAACGAAAGTTTATTAAAGGTGAAAAAAAAGAATGAATATCATTTTAGCATATAATCAATTTGTCATGTTGTCATTATATCAAGTTTGTTTGCATCTGTTTGAGGTCAGTCATGTGAATTGAACAGATCCTTGATTCTTTCAGATACTTTTTATATGCATTGTTAATATTTATGTTGGACAGATGTTAACAAAAGTGTTAATTACTGACTAAGTACACTGACATGACTAATGATAGTTTGATAAAATCGGTTATTTACGTCGCGAGGCTGGCGTGTGCCAAGTATTCTCCAGGTATTTTGCAATAATATGTCAAATGCATTCAATCTTTTTGACATACAATAATGCTACATTTCGAAGGTGAAATCTTAATTGGGATTTGTTTTACTTAAATGGCTTAGAAGGATGTATGGTCCAAAACTATCAGGTTCTCAAATATGTTTTGAACAAAAAGAAATGTCTTAGTGAAACTCGTAATAAAGAAGAAACGAAAGAGTAAGGGACAAATACAACTGATTCAAATGTTAATAAAGCGAATTCTTCCTCCAAAAGTATATATATACCAAAAAGACTGAGATAATGGTGTCGCTCCTACATAGCTTGTAAACTCTGTTAAAGATATATGACTAGTCGCGTTTTTCCCGGAAACGTGGGTCTCTATATGTATCCATAGAGATGTGTACCAATCACAATTTCCCTTGAAAAGTGAGTCTCATTATTCATGTCATAGTGCTATGTATCAGTCACGTTTTCCCCCGAAAGTGAGTCTCTATATGCATGTCTATATGCGACACTTAGTATGCACGCGTGTTTAACTAATGAAAGTCTTTACATAAATCTTAGATCCTTGATTTAGATATGTTACATAGGAAATATATGTAGATGTGTTTTTCAATTTTACTAACAACTATATGACTTGTTCTACAAACTGTAGGTGAGGGAATGTTACCATTATATATAGACGACATGGAAAACTGATATATTGCCTAAAGTTTTGGCACATTAAATATGGATATATTTTATGCATGCTATCTAGTTCGATATATAGATAGTAAGAGAACTAGCATGTTTTGTATGTAGACAGTAAGCAAGCTAATTTGATAGTCTTGCAGTAAATGCACATTTCATTAATTCAGTCAATGTGAATAATATAATACCAATGTTGAACGTAATGGAAAACAAGGAATTATCAAAAGAAGAGGAAGATAGTCTTGGCTTAGACCATGCTATTGACTCGTTACAATCGTGCATCAGTAAATCAATATTGTTTTTTAAAACAAAAATTTCATTAAATAGTTTCTTACATAAATGTTTTAATGAATATGCGTATCTGTAACATGCTGCGAAATATGAATGGCAGGAACGGAGACCAACGAAATATTACAAGAGGATTATATTATGAAAGTAAGAGAACTTCTTCATATATTCCTACATGCACAATGTTTCAATCTTGTTGCTAAAACACTTTTATAATCCAGTGTTTAATTTAAATCGGATCCAAAGTAGACGTGTAAGCATAGGTAAGAATGGATGTTCTATTAATATTTGCACTCACCTTGGCAGTATAGTTCGCGGACCTTTTAATATTGAAAGTTTATCATGCTGTGACAGAGCAATGTCGTTTTGTGTAATTATTTTGCATGCTTTGAAAAGATCACACTGCCCATTTGTTCCACAAATTGCAAATATAATACACCTCCAAGTGAAGTAGGTATAAATGTTTATACGTGCCGAATTCTTTACAATACTACAATCTAAACATTTAACAAATGGCAGTTGTCCCTATTTTAGATTGTAACAGTTTCAATGAATGGTGGAAGACAAAGCCATACCTATTTTCCAAATGCTAAAGTGAAATTATCCGGGTTCACGATATTTCTCCCTTTCTTGGGAACTGTCCTGAAACATCATATTTGGCATATATCTTATCAGACAACCGTACAGAAGAACAGTTCAATCGGGTGAAGCTAATAGTTTTATATTAATTAGAACCGTACCCCCATAAACTCATCCAACACAATTTTAATATCGCCCTTACCCAGCCTCTTGATTTTGCAAATTGCTGACACCTCTTTCTGGTCAAAGCGACTTAAAAGATTAAATAACGCAATTGTGCACATAATTTACTTACGTACCTGATCCACGAGCCCGGCGTTACCAGGGTGTGTCCAAATCTCAATGCTGCTGTCTGGAACTCCTGGGAAATACCAGGATGTATATGTGGGTCATATGAATCTGAAATTAGTAAAGTATAGTTAGTTAAATAATGTTGTATGTAAAGGAATTAGCTTTAAAAAAGATGTTTCATTAGATGATTTTTGGCCAATAGTTGTTTATGCGCTATGTATTAAATGTTCCTTTTTATTTTGAAACCTATTTTTATCTTCTAACACACAAAAAACTGTAATTCATCACAATGCATTATCTTTAGAGTTCAGATCTCAATCCTGTTTCATGTTTCGAAAATTCAAAAAACAATTCATACAAAACATTCTAAAGCATTTTGTCTTGTCAACATTAATTTGTGGAGACAAAAACATGTTTCCTATTCGTCCTTCAGACGTTCATTGCCATTTACGTTTATGGTGTTTAAGTACAAGATATATAACGTCTATTAGACGTTCACTGCCTTTCTTTTTTGATGCCATTCAAATGAAAGAAAGATTAAACCTCCTATAACAAGGATCTAAATCTGTTGGAGTCCGCCATTGGTTGTAGAAGTTAAATGTTGAAATACTAAATTGGACAAGAAGATACAATATCTGACAACTCACGAAAATAATAAATCAGTCAATAGCAACAACCGATGGGTATGATTGTTTACTCACTCTTTGGATCACTCAAATTGTAGCAGGGAATTTCATGGGTGGGGTTTCCTGATTCATCCAGTCCCAACCACAATGGTAGCCAGTCGTACATTACAATTTTCTATGGAAGACAAAAGTTAATTGTTATAGTTTGTTCCACTTTCTTTACGTATGTAGTTCCTTATTGTCAAATAATGTAAATACATAATTTGCATACGAATATGTATGTTGATGTTAAATTTAATAGGTGTGGTCGTGAAGAGAAAGATTAAACTGATGAAATTGAGAAAGAAATGTATTAATCGAAAGGTGAATGAGTACTTTAGTAATTCCAATGAATAATGTAAATAAATACTTCCTCTCGAAATGTGCATGATTTCGACAGCACAAGTGTAACGTCAATATATTTCCAGACATTACCAGAAATTATTTGTTTCTCAACTCCATATTTATACACCTTTTATTTGAACTACGACCTTAAAGAATGTGAAGGAATATCATTGAGACGATACTGTCAAATTGAAAACAAGACTTTTCTTGACCTCAAATGGCAATAAACATCTTGTTTACAACTTACAAACATGGACAACGTTTGGCATGGACATATTTTATTTACAACTTACAGCCATGGATCAAACGTTAAGCACATAACATACATATATATAGTACATCCCCTCATAAAAATAAAGAACCATTTATACAATAAAACTTTCTTTTGAATATTAGTCAAATCTGCATACGATACTAATAAAAACTAAAATTATATGGAAACGTCTTTTGAATGACACTTAGCTTCATTTCATAAAACACACACAAAATATAGCAATATAGTACTTATATGCACGTGTCATTGCATCTACAGTCACATTAACTTTAACCATGTATATAATGTTGTATTCTTGCTAAATTAAATTTAACTTTAAGAATCTCTGATTTTTAAAAATTTTCGTTAATGAAAGTAAGAGGAAGGTGATCACTGCATAGAGAACGAGCTGAATTGATATACACTTCAAAATTTTGCAAAGCCTGTATCAAAGTCAAACATTCCTTTCCAATTTTTTTAAAAATAATGTTTCTGGTACTTCTTTAGATTGTTTAGAACAACAGCCCACTGGATGATCGACAACATTGTATCTCCAGGAATCAATGCTTCACAATCCCTACATACCTAAACAAAATGCATCAGTTCCTTTTTACTTATAGGCGCTAGGAATTCAAAGATAGCCTTGACCTTTACAGGTACATGTTTTACTTCAAAGATAGCCTTGACGTTAACAGGTACATGTTTTATTTGATCTTATCCCACAATATGTCCTAAAATATCACACGAGCATGGCAAAATTCACTCCAGTTTAAATATACTGTCCGAATTGCATGTTCTCGAAAACGTTTTCATTTCTTGGGGCATCACCTTATATTGGTAAATACCATCTATATTTGTAAATGCCAAAAATTATTTAGATTTTCCGTGAGTGGATTTGCCAGAATGTTTTTGAAAAGTTAAACTCGGTAACATTTCACATTTAAAATTATATCGATGCAATCATCTATTCTTCACATTGGAAATGTATCCGTTTTGGTGACGCTGCTGACTTTTCTATAGTCAGTACACAGGGGTAATACATATATCTGGTTGATGCATATAATGCATGGCAGACGCCGTGGACTTAGTTGTATAAAATCATTCTCCAGTAAGTATTGATTTTCTCTTGCGATATATTCATTTCTGAGAGGATTCATCCTGAGCGGATGATGTTTCACAGGTATATAATCTATAGTTTCAAATTCATGAGATGTTTTATTTGTTCATATCAGAATATCTAGAAACAAGTGCACATATTCATCCAACAGCTGTTTAGTTTCCAAAATTTCATGTCTCCAGTACACAATTGTAATGCGTTTGTTGTGCAGTGAAGTGTGCTTGTAATTCATTACACAAACTGGTCAGCACCATCATGGACGCGTACCCTTGCAGAGCGTATATGCAGAATATTCTGACTTAAGAAATAACACCCCAAGAAGCAAACATTTCGATGCAACAGTAATGTGGAAACCTGACATGTTATTTGAGATCTTATTGACTTTCGTTCGAAGCCATATATAATTATGCAAGAGGGTGTGTTTCCTGGGACTTTATTTCACTCCTATAAAATCAGGCCAGCTTTGAGTGGAACTTCAGTTTCACATGCAGAAGTTGACAGCACTCTGGAAGTAATAGACAGAGAAAAAATCCTAGTCTGTTAAAATGAAACGTGAAACATGTACGACAGTAATTATCCAGGAACCAAATATTTAGCCTTTTAGATCTCAACGTCCTCAGGTGTAATATGTTGTTTCGTATGGATTACCTACTCCAGAAGACGATGATATAATCTTTAAGAAATGAAATGCTGTATCCGCTCAGTTCGTTACTTTGAGATTACATGTATTGTATTAGATGTGGTGTGGGCAATATGATTTGTATTTTATTTCATCTACGTGGAAGCGGATTCTATTAAAATCCTTACTGATTGGTTTTGTACGTGATTTTTCTAACTATAAAACAAAAGAAACAAAATACAAAATGTAGTTTCATTAATATTAAGTCTTTATGGTTTGGAAAGCTCTACAACGTTTTATCCATCGATAAAAAATACCACTGTACTAAGTTAGTAAAAGTCAACTTACTCCACATCATTTTCAGCCTTGTAAATACAATAATTTTTTCGAGTTGTATAGTATTTGTTACACTCATACTGATGGTTCTGATTATCTTTTGGGGGTAGGTAAATTTTTAAACGGTTCTTTTCTTTATTCCCTCTGTCGGTCTTTGAATTTCTAGGAAGATATTTTCTTGCACTGTCGAGTCTCTAATGTGAGTGTTTTGTTTTGGAATTAACGGTCCTGCTTAAACAGCACGTTTGCCAGTCTTGTCGTTCATCTTTGACTTGTCAGCGTCAATAAGATGACCAGCTACCGCTGTCAATTTAGGAAGCTGAGTAAAAACATGTGCTTCGTGATTAGACAGGAGTACCTCATATAAGGAGTGGATCAGATGAAATTCTATTCAAACAAGATTCCCCTGAGGTAAATAATAGGATTCACAACAGCAAAGGGTCTCATTAGAGAGGCAATGAAACAATGAAGGTAGAGGCAGAGGAAAAGAAGGCAAAGGAGCAAGAGAAACGTGAGTGAAAATCCCACACCTCAACCAAAATTTAATACGGGTCCAACAAGGTTGAGGAAACAAGACTGTGAAAGGGAGAAATACCTCTAGTAAAGCTGCAACTGCAACAGTAACATGAGTCAGAACATCCTCAAATGGAACATTGAGGGTTGGACGCAGATGATCCAAACTTTAATCTCGCTGTTTTCGTTGATAGATGGACTCATTTCTATCATATGCGCCCATGCTGTCAACACTGAGCTAAGGAATGATGTTGTCATTGATATTGAAAACATGAACGATCCAGAATAACAACCAACTACCTTATTATTGCCAAACTATCTTCATTTTGATTTTTTTAAATACATAATAGAACTCCCACATAGTCTTATGCGTATAGTATGTAAGCGCTCTTGCTGTATTGCGCGTGATACTATACTATCATGTCATTAAGTACTAGTACCCTTTTCTTGTATAGCTGTGTGCATTGAGAGCACTACTACCATTTCTATCAATGTTCATACATTTGTGTGACTACTGCTATCCTTTTCGGATGTGTATGTTGTAGACTCCACATTTTATTCATGGATGTTTTGTGTATGTGTCAGTTCAACTATCCTTCCCCTAGATGCGTGTATGCACTTTTGTAAGCACTCCTGTCCTTTATATGGATGTTTTACGTATGTGTTAGGACTCGTACCGTTTCAGTGGATGATGTATGTATGTGTTATCACTCGTACCCTCTCCGTGGATGTAGTATGTATTAGGATCCGTACCTTTTCCATGGGTGTTGTATAGGTGTGTTAGCATTCGTACCATTTTATGGAATGATAATAAGAATATCTATGTATTAGCACTCCTATCCTTTTCTTTGATTAGTTAGTGGAGGTGTTGGCCAGTTAAATTAGTTTTAATATAATATCCAAGTACCGTGCCTCTACAAATAATTCAGCATGGATATATCTTGGTAAATTCATCTTGTCCTAAGATGGCCGAATTGATATTAAACGTATGGATATTGGGACATGGAATTCCCGTTACATCGGAGAGTCATTTTCATACTCAAGACCTAATACTATTTCTTCGGATAATGTGAAATATGTATAAAAAAGGTTACATTCCTCTTGTCCCCAGATAATATATTAATGTCTAACCTATAGACAATTTTATAAATTTCATTTCGTTTGTACCGAGAGTGCCATTTTCTGAAACCATTCTCCTGTAATTTAGTTCTAAAATATCACGATATGTAAGTGAAATATGACAAACGGTATTTATGTTACATGAGTTTAATTTATTTTGCATTGCAATAACACAAAGTCGTTACTTAATTGAAGTTCACAAAATACGTATTGTATTTTCTTACTGCATATCTAATATTTAAATTTAAATATTACACACACACATACAAATACACACAACGTATGCAATTAACATAAATGGGAAAAATATATCAGGTTTCATGTATCTACACATGTACAAAGCCACATAGTTTATATGTAGTCAAGCAAAGATGGTTGCCACATACATTTACACACGGAAAGAGTTTACCATAAATTTAAGACCTTTTTTATTGGAGTAAAGATACATTTTTTCCAAAAGATTGATTAACGAAAATCATGGTATAAAGATGCAAAATTCCCTTATGACTGGCTAAATTCTAAGCATGTTATATTAAATGCAGACAACAAGTATTCTAAATTTAAATCGCATGTATGTGAAGTGCTTTTCGATCAAGATGAAATTACATGGGCCAGACGGAGGCTAGAAATGATGTATTAGAGAAGAACAAAGGCAAAGGAACAAATCAGGATTGAGTCTTTAAGTGCTGCCAATTGGTGTCCTTCTGTCGAAAAAGAAAATATATTAAAGCTTTTATCTACTCACTCCAAAATCTCCTGACGGGTTTCAGAACGTGTTCTCGGGGAGGGGGAGGATTATCAAATGGAAGACGGATGTTGTTTAGAGCGGGAAAACTATCCTTTATGTCAGCATTAGGATCCAGGGCCACTAGCCGTCCTCTTAACGGGCCGCCCTTAAATTCTCGGAGTGCATCCGTCCATGCTTTAGCCGTCCCGTAAAACAGACCGCCATCTAGGTACGGGGTGATCTCATTCAACTGAGAATAAATTTCGACTCCAATTAACATGTATTTTAAGATGCAAACTAACCAAACGTGTTGATCAGTTGTTTATTCTAGCACGCTTATATCTTGTGGGTTTGATAATGTGAGACATATATTTTAATGTAGTGAATATATTAATATCTCTCATTGATTGGAATGAAAACGGTTGTTTAAATCAGTATTTGATTTTATGAAGGGTAAATCATCTTTTATACTTTAATTATCGCTTTCGTGACATGAAAACATCCTAATACAGAACATAAAATGAAAAGTATATTGTGGTGATAATCATTGAACACCTGGCCAGTGTAACGATCATCGCTTTTTATTTATATCAACACATATTTTTTATTTATTGTAAAAATGGTGTATGTAATCATTAAAAATATAAAGGAATCAAGATATATGAGTTAACACGATAAAATCAGTCCTTAAATTCCAGAACCTTCATCGATATGCCCATAGTAATAATTTTAGAAAGTAAAATAATCATTATTTAAATTTGCCATCGTATATCACAATACTGGTGAGGCAAAAAATGTTTAGTATTTTCCAAACATCGATATTCACAATACACACTGAGTCAATATGTCATGAAGACAAGAAATGTCCATGTAGACGTTCTTAAAGAACTTGAACTTTGAAACAAGATAACATATATACCTGTTGTCTTGGGTTATTGGGTGAGAGTCCAGTTCGCTGGTCAAATCTCGTTCTTTGTACCGGCATCTCAACATTTCCTTTTCCTTCCGGGTCATAGTTATGTCCTGGTGGCACAGGAATATTTAAGAACTTTCTCGGACATCCTGGTCTCTGGACATCCAAAATTTATTCTACTACCTGCTGACCTATTGAATGGCAAAACACCAAAGACAGATTTTTAAATCTGGTAAAAATAGCAAACATGAACTGGTGATAATGCCTTATACTCTCATAGTGTAACGAAACGATATTGAAACATTTGAGGGGCACCATTGTCATGATCTTGTCACCTTTGATGACCAGCAAGAATGCTGATGTAATCCCGGACCCACTTTTAGCACTTACTTGGGCTTTCCGTAACTTGCCCGTCATAAAACTCATTGGATAATATTCATTATCTTCCGACTACATTTGCGAAAGGGTTACAATATGGCTTCAGTAATGTAAGAAAAGTCGAAGTGGAAATTAAAGTTAAATATGAATCGAAGAAGTACTCTTGTCTTTAAAAAATAGTGAATTAACTGAAGTATCTATTTTCGTTCGATGTTTACAACACAACGCATTTTAGCGAGATATTCGCTCGTACCGGCTCAAATTAAAATGCGCTGAATTGTATTAGTAAAAATGTATATACGAACTTGGTTCAAAATTCAACATTTACTACTACATATGTTATCCAAAGAAGTATTATTTTAAATCATTTTTAACGTGATAACCAAACCCATGTTCCTGTCTGAGTCGGATGTTTCGAGTGTTGTGGTCCACAATCGTCATTAAACCAAACTTTGCATATCTGATTATCAGTTGAGATAAAATACATGCAAATCCCATATGATTAAGGTAGTGAAATCTATATTAGATCTACCGAAAAAGTCATGTGGTATTATAGCTACAGCTGAACTTCGACGTTTTTATACAAACATTCACATTTCTGTCAGTATGCTAAAACTTGCATAAACATTTTTAACAGTACCGTTACAAGTTCTCCTAAAATCTCTGAACAGGATTATATATGCGAAGTCTGAGTTTCGATGTTTGGCCTTGTTATGTATGTTAATTTTGTGTTGTGTTATGCATATTTAATTTGTATTATTCTTAGGTTTTTACTCCATAATTATATGGTATGTATAATCATATTTTGGATTTTACCTTGACCACAATTAAGCTCATGTTGTACCTGAGCAAAAACTTTTATCTTGTAAACTAATAATACCTAGCTAATATTTACTATCTGAGAGCGGGTTAGATATTGGCATCATTATCAATATTAGGATCATTATCAATATTGGTTTCATTTCAATATTGGGATCATTATCAATATTAGCATCTTTATCAATAGTAGGATCATTATCAATAGTGGGATCATTATCAAAATTAGGATCATTATCAATATTGGGATCATTATCAATATTGGGATCATTATCAATATTATGATTATTATCAATATTAGGATCATTGTCAATATTGGGATCGTTATCAATATTGGGATCATTATCAATATTAGGATCATTATCAATATAGACATGTCGATCTTAGTCTGAGTCTAGAACAATGGAAATCAAACACAAAACATGCCAGACCTACCTGTTATTTGTCACATGCCTAGCCTACCTAATGTTCATCACATCTTTATTCACATTTTTGTAACACAGATTCTTTTGTTGGCAACCCAGACTACTCAAGAATGAGAAATTCCACTAGGTAGACATAGAACCGTCAGTAAATGTTAATTGAGATCATGATCAAGTAGAGGGTATTATGATCTTGTTTACTTGAGAAATTACTCATTCCTGCGAAATTATCTGAAGCAGAAGTCATTTATATTATTGTGTTTAGGTTTTGATTGCTTGGAATTATTTATTCGAATTATTATTCTCTTTAAAGACAATTTGCTCAGCAATGATATTCTTGGAAACGAATATTAAATTGGAATTATAGTGAATTCAGACAAGAAGATCATGGATTACATGCATGTAATGAATTGGACGACTGTTAGCATATCATCACACTTCAGGCCACTACTACATTAGTACATTCAAGACTATAGGAATATCAGAAAGAGGAATTCCAAAACTGAGATCCTTGGCTAATACTTCTTTTACATTTCTGAATCTAAATCAGACATGTGGATATGACACCTATTCCTGGTTATTTTGTTTGAAAGATGTCTTATTGATCTCTTTTTCTCCACTTCTCTTTTCTCATTTGGCTGTTGATTTTGTGCAACTCTTCAAATGTACGTTTCTTGGAAGAAAAAAAACACAATTAAAATTGTTGTGATCTTTGTTCAGAAACTTACGATCACCTAAACTATCATTAATGGTTTGATCAATGTGTTTCATTAGAATTACATGATTGTTAGCTCTGTTACTGCCACCATGTTCCACACATGTTCTTTAACTCTCGATATATAAAACCATAGTTTGATAATTTTTTTAAATTGTTGTTTTAAGAATCTTACATATTTTAACAGAGTGTATAACTACCATCTAGGGCCAACAACATCCTAAAGAAAACAGTGAAACTTCTATCGAGAAGTCAAGAAATGAAACTAAAGAAAACAAGAAAGAGTGCGCAAAAAATGGAGATAGGAAACTACATGAAATGGACATACGTACAAGAAGGAATATGGAAGAAAACAAACAATTATAAAAGAATCACAGGTAATTACCAAACACACAAATTCAGCTGCAAAATTCATTAAAAACAATGCTAAAGCCGTTACAAAGAAAAGAAGAACACATGAAAAAATATTTATCGTTGGAGATAGGTAAAACTTCAATATTTTAGAATCAGTAGTGCTAGCACGGATTGTGTGCGTGCGTTTCCTACCAGACTATAGTATAGCTATAGCTACTCCTGTACTGAACGTCATTGTAACGATTGTATTTAAAGGTACATATGCATCAACAATACAGAAGCCAGTACACATAGTATTTATCATTGTTTCAATCTTTTCTTCATTACCTATTCAATCTTTGAAAAAATATGACCGAAGGATTCTAAACATGCACCTAATGTTGATATAAGTTAAATCCAGTTTAAGCAACACAAACCCAGTAAACAATATGCAATATTTCAATTCATTTTGCAAACTTTCTTAATGTTAGATAGGAAGTACATATTTGGATCACGCATTTTTTTTTACTTGTCTTCAATTATGGCAGTGTTAGCGTCAGTTACATCATGAAGGTTCTGTTTTCTGATTGTCAACTTTATTTGAAACCTACGAACATGTGAATAAATATGAGCATGTGTCATACAGTTGTAATATATTATAACCATAGAGTTAACCATATGTGTCATACAGTTGTAATATATTATAGCCATAGAGTTAACCATATGTGTCATACAGTTGTAATATATTATAACCATAGAATTAACGATATGCACTAGAAGCACGTCGTTATGCACAGAGGCGTAGGGAGGAGGTAGTCATTGCAAGAATTTGAATTGGTCCTACTTATATAACCCACTCCCACATACTAAAAGGTGAAGACCCACCAGAGTGCATTTCTTGCAATGAACCATTCACTGTTAAGCACTCTATGATATAGTGTTTTGACCTGCAACCTACGCGCGATCAATATTAAAAAGTGCATGACATGAAGGAACCTTTTGATACAATAAACATCACTTGTATTATAGAGTTCCTGAAAGCGGTGAACATTTACTCTAAACTGTAACTTTTATGCCGTCACCTTAAGCTTATCTATGTAATGATTTCACCGTCTATAATTTTCAACAACTTCTGATTTGTCTTTATTAACATTTACTATTTACGTTCCCCGTTGATCGGGAAGTCTTATATAATGCCCTTAACCAACTTATCGTGCTATTTTTAACTATTTGGTTTCAACATCGATTTAAAACATTTCTTCATTTTTAAATAATCATACATATTACCTTTTGTATGGCGCTAAATAGCCTAATTGTGCTGGAGCGCCGTAAAAATAACAATCAAATCAAATCGTCTTGCACAGCGTCACCCATTGAATGCAGTGAGCAGAGCTTTAAATATAAGGTCGCAGGTTTCATTAAATGACCAATACTTCAGCTTGTTTCATGAATTGAGCGAAAATGTGAATTCGGACGTTCACGTTAACAACCAAAGAGGTAGAAGAAAAGGAAAAAACATAAATAGACAATAATAAAATAAAAATAGAAAGAACGAACCAAAGAAGACCAGGAATGCCGTCCTGTTTCGAAGTGATCCGAGACCAGCCGGTCCATCATGCACCTCATTACTAATGATGAAAGGGTTGGGGCGGTCCTTGTCCGAGGCTTCGTACACACCATCACTAAATGCCACAGGGCTTCTATGCACTAGGTGTCCATCTGGAATATATTCTATTTATTTTCAAAAAAGGCATAGTGATCAAAATAATTTGTTTATATTGCTTGAAAAGAAGATCACGATCTGAAAAAGTGAAATATGTGCCTCATAAAAAAAATCGATGATAGTTTGATTGTCTTTGTTGACGTTAATATTATGCTGACACAATAAAATTATGTATTGTTTGATATATCTTACACGTTCAACATTCATAAATTGCTATGCTTCCTTTGCACACTTTCAATCTACACCAACATTTAGTAGCATATGATGTGTTCACTCATAAACTATACCTGGTTTTTTAATTATGACTTCACTACTATTACTAATAGATCATATTTTGCATCAATCTGTAGAATTATCGTTGACTAAATGAGTTGAGTGATAAATGTAGGCAAACTTATAGTCTCACAAATCAACACATACATACTTACTTGTATTAATACACGCACACATACATACATACTTAAATACATACATACATACATACATACATACATACATACATACACGCATGCACGCACGCACGCACGCATGTTCGCACGCACGCACGCACGCACAGACAGACAGACAGACAGACAACGATTATATGGTGTGTGCATATTGAATCACTTGTATTACAATGACATTCTATGCAATTGTTATTACTTATGCCAAAATCTTATAATGTCTAATTGTCATGCCGAACAAAGATTAATAGTTTCTCCTAATCCCTCTTCTTCCTTCCTCCTCTGCCGGCCGTGAGAGGTAGACTAAATCCCGTTGCTCCCTCAGGAATATCGTAAGAAGCGATAAAATGAAGACATTTGCCGTTGCTGCACTAACATCGCATTCGGCCATGGTCGTTTAGCAGGTAGGACACTTTACTTCATTTGCTTTAGTGCATGTACCTGGCTGCTGTGCATTAACCCATCAAACCAAACAGAGCATATGTTTGTCCTACCTGCTAAACCACCACGCAGATCGTGTTTTCACTTACTCTGTTATACCTTACCTCGGAATTATGTTCTTGATAACGTTCTGTCTTCTTTTGATATTAATTTTCACCTATGGTTAATAACCTTCATGAAGCTATTTGGCTGTTATGTTTTCATTTCTTGTAAATTGTATTAAAGAGATGCAGGTGTTTTGAAAACATTGTTCATCACTAATACAACTATGGAGCTACGAAAATTTGTGTTTGTCGAAAAATAGATTTGTATGAGTATGTGTGTTGGAGAGAGAGAGAGAGAGAGAGCGAGAGAGAGAGCTCACCTATTGCTCCCCAGTCAGGACGTATAAGATTGTTGTACCATCCATCCTGTGGAGTCAGTTCAAACTCCTTTCCAGAGTACGCTTTAACAGAAATGTCAGACTCATGTAATCAGTAGTATACAAATGTGTCCTGAATTGTTCTGCTTACTGTACATACAAGACCTAGACACACAATCTTATACATTTTTAACCATTCTCCATGCAGAGGGTCCTCTCTTGCCAACCAAAATTAAGTGGAACTTTGGTATTTCTTAACATAGGTGCAATTTCAAACAACAGTAAATTGTGCAGAATAAATAAGCAATCAAGGTAACGCATTTCGGAATCTGTAGTTATTACATTGCATTGAAAGTTTTTAACCGATTACTGAAACTAAATGAAGATATGTTAGAGAACTATGAAAAGCTAACAATGTCAAAATAAATTCCAAAGGCATATCATATAATGAGCGTGGAGAATAAAAAGGATTGAATATCTGGGTCTTGTATCATCTATCTCTGGCATTCCCTTTTCTTCTCACTTAACACATCCTTAAATCCTGCATTATCTAGAACCGATTGCTCATTCGAACGCCAATAGGCATGTAAGGAATGTACAATTGCTGACATCACAACGAAATTCAGACAATTACGGGCGGGTGAAGCAAGTCAAGGCTACAGTTGGCGAGGAATAATTAAGGAATTTCACCTTACATTTGTCTAGAGAAAGATATAAAAAATATCTTATGCAAAGAATAACTGTATATATATATACACACACACACACACACATATATATATATATATATATATATATATATATATATATATATATATATATATATATATATATATATATATATATATATATATATATATATATATATATATATATATATATATATATATATATATATAAAGAAATACTTTTTCCATACAGGGCAGAACTCGTTCAAGAAGGTATAATTGGTGTGTATGTAAAAAGGAATTATTGTGGCTTACATCACATAAATGTGCCTTACCATCAAAATGATCTCTAAATTAGTCGGTCACATGGTAGTTCCATAGGTCGCGTATATGTATGCACTGTGTTCCTGGGAAGTAATTAGCAGAAATGATGATATCACCAAAATGTAATTATAACGTATGTCAATGTGTGACCATACATATTTTCGTTTGGGAATGTTGTATTGTGGGAACTGACAGCTCGGATATTGGACTCAATTGATATCAAGGTAATAGTCAATGTTGGCAAAACATCATCTACCTGCGTGCGTATTTGTATATACATATATGTGTGTTTTTTCTGTTATCATTCATGTTTGTTTGTTAGTTATTCGCTTCTAATTTCTTGAGAACTTGTAATATGTTTGCGTTCCTGGCACAATTCTTAAAAATGAAACAATGATCGAAAACATCCTTATAAAAATAATACCCTCAAAACATATAGACTGATTGTTACGTATAGTTAATTGATAGAGTGCTTTTCTCTCTGATGATTATAGATAGTAACTGCATACCTGACTGAAGACATTTTTTGCAGGCAACATATCACATAGATATGACTGTAGGATATGCATCAAGATGAATATTTATTATAAACATATTTATAATTTGAGTTTAGGTTGCAGCCTTAATTCTGACCTTAGCATTTTCCAAAAACGATTTTTGTTTTTTAGCTTTAAGTGTTTGTCCATTAAGATTGCGGAGCATTTGCCGAAGATAATCATTGCAATCTAGGTCAAATTAAGCGGTATATACAGTTGTTTGATTCATATTTTTCTCCCGTCTATCTTATCATCCACAGTGCAGCCAGTCTAACTGTTGTGTTCAGTTTTTATTTGAGATAATATTGTATTAAATCATTAACTTCTATTACAGCGTGATCACTATTTTCGGTCTAAAGAATTGTTTGGGGCTTATTGTGAATTCATTCAAGGATAGTTTGAATTATATCGTTCTGATATAACAAGACGGTAGGCACATTATCACATCTGAGGCTATCGACACATCATCACATTCGAAATTGGAATTCATCTGGAACACCGATGGAATTCGTGCGAACCTCTATAGATTCAGACTTGCCATGTAACGTGTAGACTATTTGGGACTTAATTCACAATTCTTTAAATTCTCTACATTTCCTTTCTGTATTCTAAGGAACTGCATTATTTACAAAACTTATTGGTTTTTACTGTGTTCTGTTACTTAGCTTAAGAACACAGAGTCGTAAGAAAAGATTGCGAGGGAGGGGAGTAGAGGGTCGCCTGTGGGATACAGAATTCTTAAATATATTACAGAACATTTCACTTTGTTTTTTTTCCAATAAAATTTACTTTGTTTCCGAATTTTCTAAATCGTAGGTATTTTAAAATCACCTATTTAAAAAATCTATAGTGTGACCATGATATTTTCACAATGTCATCAAAAGTGGAAAACTACATCTAAAATTATTCCCAAAAAGAGATAGAGTTCGTGACATAAGAAGACGTGCTTAGCTTGCAAGAAAATATGATCGTTCTGAAACGAATGCTTTTCGAACTTAGGAAGAAATGCAAATTAATTTGCTTGAATATTTGGTGGAAAATAATGGTTTGATAAAAGTGTATTGGGTTTAGATTTTAAGTCTCCATATGGCTCAGTAATGAAAGTAATATACTTTAAATTAAAAAGTCCGAATTGAAATAGACATAAGAAAGCATCAGCTTCAGAGAGAGAAAAAAAGAGAGAGAAAGATAGAGAATGGAAATGGAAAGGAAGCAAGAATAGGTGGAAATACATACAGAAATATAGAAAGAAGAATGGAAAATGCAACTTATATTAAAACATTATAAATGGCAAGAAGAAAGATGTCGCCTCCGTTAAATTCAAGTTCAGGTCTTGATGTGGTAGAATCAGAATGTTAGCACCCAGTTTAGAAGAAAAGAAGTAGATCATATTTTTTACCCCTTTTGACAAAGGTGTTGAAAACTTGAAATTGATAAGATAGCATTGGACTCTATTATTACAAAGGGTACTTACTGGCAAAGCTCGTGAAATCTTCTCTTCAATTTCAGTACAAGTGTTAATTATTATGTGGTTAAGGCATTTTCTTTAAAGGTTACCAGTTGGTCTATGATGCTTATCGACCAAATTCAAGAACTTTAATAAAGAACCTTACAGTAATCTTGGCACCTCATATAAGTTGAAGATTTCGAAAATTGCATTCATAGTGAAGCCAAGACCTAGCCTAATGAGCAAAATAAGGATTTCAGTATTCTGATATTACTGTGAATTATGACATTCATGCAAGGACATTTTTGATCATATTATCGCGATTAATCAAGACTGTTGGCATAGCTGTACATTCTAAATTGGAATTCATTCGGAACATCACTGAAATCCATTCGGAAATCTATACATTTAGACTTGTGAGCTATTTGGGATTTAATTCATGATAAAATGAGTTCTTTTTAAATTATTTTAACTATGTTTTCTAGTAAAGTTAATTGCGGTTTAATTTCACAAAACCTTTTGGCTTCCACTCCTTCCTGATACTTAGTTGAGGATCACAGAGTCGTCACACTGATTGTACAATATTCGTCATTGTTTCCATTTGCAAAAATGCAGTATCAAATCATTCATATTTTTCTATGAGTGCTGCATGCAATGCAAGGTTGTATGACTTACGTTTGCTCAAAATAATTTCCTACGGTGTAGTAGTGTTGAATGAGTCAAAGGCGATGCAAGATCTTAATTTGTTTGATATCAATACCAATCATGTTTGGTTCTCCAGGTATGTTTTAAGGTGGTATGTGACATATTTCTTAAAGGGAAACAAATATCCTTTGGTGTTCTTTAATATTGAAATTCTATATTTATCTAACCTTTATCCTTTGCATTCCGATCTGCAGTTTATATCTTTACTTCGGAATCTTCAAAATCTGTCTTTCGTGCCACTAATCCATCCAACACAAACTTTATTAACAATCACTTAAAACAGCGTCTAATGGATGTCCACGTAACAACGCTTGAAGGAAACGGAACTCAAATTTCAAATGTGTTTTGACTAAATATATTTAATTCAGCGTTTTGAAGAAATCTGTTTGGAACACATTTTTCTGAGGACGTATATAAAATCTAACACGTAATAACAAAAAGTATGGTTTAAGAAGTTGAATATCAATAACCCAAATTTGCAACGATGTGTTTAAAATATGGCATTCTAATTATTTAATGACTAGATAATTTATATATTTGAAATCTATTATGAACATTGTGTACATTTCACATATATATTTTCTCATCACCAAATTCATAGTTTATATAACTATCCGATTATAATAGAAGGAGAAGGAAAATGAGAGATACAAATAAATAAATCAATAAATCAATCAATCAAATGTTTGCCAAAGCCATGATATTCTTAATATGTGAGCTAAAGAAGTGATTGATAACCCTCTCTTTTTAAAATATTACTCACTTACATAACTTTAAAGGGGGCCCCGAGTGGCCGAGTGGTCTAAAGCGTTCTTCGTTACGGATCACTGCCATCTCACCGCTGTCTGCGTGGGTTCGAGTCTGGGATTCGGCTAATGTGGGTATGTGAGAAAGCTTGCCAGTAGCTTCTCGTGGGTCGGTGGTTCTTTCCCGGGTTTTCCCGGGTTCTTCCTCCACCATTAATACTGGCCGCCATGTATAGCCAATCGCGTGCTGAAAAATGGCGTTAAACCCAACAACAACAACAACATAACTTTAAATGAAAATGAATTTTGTTCAGACAGTGGTAACGATTTAAGAATTGTTTGAGTTTATTCTTTCTTTTGGTTTATTATAAAACTTATACTTGCAGACAAAGGTAACAATACGTATATCAATCCAGACGAAATACATTCAAGAAAGAAGTGGGCCGACATAAAAACCATCATGTTATTCAAACCCGCTGAAATTTTAAAGCGCAGAGCAATTAACTTCAAAAGCAATTACACCGATAGCCTTGGCTACGAGATTCACATTTTGGATATCGTATAATTGTGACTTCGCTAGCTCTCATCTGGCTGGTTGCCAATACGTGGATGAGCAGATTCGTTGGTGCAATCAAGTGTTTCATAGAATTTTTAAAACAAAGCAACAGGTAGAACAAAGATGTGTAATTAGCGAATATTGAAGATGAATTCAGAGTAAAAATCTATACAATAAGGCCAAAGGAAACTGCAATTATTAAATGGCATTTCGTGTTCTCTTTTTAGTGTATTATTCATACAATAGAAAACTTCTAGTCAAGTTTTCAACTTCCAGGTCCATTGTCAGATCTTTCTTAACATAATGAATCTATAAACCACTTGGAGATAAATTAGTGCTTTATAGAGTATATGGCAAAGTTTGGATAATGGAGCCCTTGTTTAAATTTATCAGGTCGGCGGATTTAGACACAGAGGGTGTGTTGTCAGTATATGGATACTTCCGTGTTAAGTAATATTCCACAACTTTTGGTAGCAGTTTAAGGGCATACATAAAATGCCCAGTGACACAAGCATTGTCAGACGTGGATACCAGGACGACTGGACGACTGGCATAAACAAATAATGTGTATAAAACCTTCTTGACGGTCCAACAATGTATCATTATTTGTGTTTTTTGCTTGTTGTCTGTGATGCTAATTGTTTTTAGTTCCTGAAGTTTAGTCCCAAAACGTAGCACACCGTTACGTCACCTGCGACAATCTCATTCAAAAGTCTCTTCTCACTCTATAGCTGTTGAGTAGCTATTTGGCGATTTCAATCCGAGTCTGTTCAAAATAAACCGCTTAAGAATGGCGGAGCCATCTTGCAAAAACTTCTTTGATCAATGATTCTTCAAATACATTAAAAGCGCTGGCGAATAATACCGTGATAATAGACATTTAATGTCCCTTTCGCTTCAACAAGTTCCCGCTTGTAAATTGCAGACAACTGTCTTCCAGAACATGGGTCATCTTCTTGATCATATTTTAGATAATTAAGCCACCTAAAGGTTGTAGGAAATGACATAGAGTTGCAAACATTATGTATGTCATACTATCAGTCTCATAATACCTTAAGAGCACTAGGATTTTACAGTTTGCTCTTTGCAGAGTTACAGAATTCTTCTCAGTAAAGTCATGTAATGTTTTGCAGTCTGAAAACAAATTCTGGGGGTTTGTATTCATTTGTTTTGTCTCCGTTTTATATTTGCCTTTCCAAAAGACTAATTTAGAGTCGAAAGAGCACAGGGTAGTTAGAAAGTAGTGTTTGCTCTGTTCGATATCAGTTTATTTCATATATATATATAGATAGATAGATAGATAGATAGATAGATAGATATATAGATAGATAGATAGATAGATAGATATTATCACCTGGTGTAATAATTTGGTAATTATAATATCTGACATTTTTTATTTACATCTAAGAGCAATGAATTCTGTTAAATATTTATTGTGTGATGCTGTTGAATAGATATTTCAAAACAAAACAATATATCTGCTTCTTCATCCTTACCTTCGTTCAGAATTGTATTTAGTGATCACAATTATATTGAATGAAATATTGCTCAATATCCTGGTTGACCTCAACCTTTCCATACTGAAATAACAATTAAATAATCAAGTATGACACATTTCAGATTTTGTGACAATACGTCAGTAATTGATAGTTGGATTGCGTCTTAGAGCAAATGTGATATTCATGAAGGTGGACCCTGATAAGAATGTGTAAATTGACGGAGTGGTTTGTTTCCTTAAGTACTTGCAAACAAGTTCAAGAGATATGCATCCTTGAAGCAAATGTCTGGTTTCTCTTTATCAAGGTTTATCGTAAGAAGGAAGGGGCGGTTTCGACAAGTATTTAGCAGGGGGAAAATATATGTATGAAACCTGGATTTAATAGAACAAATAAATCATGCTCCTAATTCATTTGGTAAGAAGACCTCAAAATTGGATGCCCTACTGTGACTTGTTGACTTAGGTATTTTTCATAACCCCGATTAAATTGGGGATCTCAGTCACTATCACTTCTCTTCCTGCACCAAAGTCAGATAAAATGGTATCATTCTCAGGTTTCAGGTGTTATTTGTATTTATCTGCAGTAACATAACTGAGAATTGTAATATCTGGAGAAAGTGTCCAACCTATTCGGCATGTCGCATTTGCAAATATAATATTTGATCATTTTGTTTTATTTATATCCAAAAACAGTTGCAGATGATATTTCAGTGATTCGAGTTTTTAAAACTATTGAGCATATCTAAAATTTTAGAATCAGACTCTGATCCGTTAATCTTGGAATAAATTGGAAGACTTTACTCGGCATTGCACAGGGATATGTCTGACAAAGTTTCTGATCATGGTAATTGTTTGTATTTTAGCTTATTTTTATACGTTTTACTGTAAAATATCACCGTTCTCTCACCCAAAAGCTTTCGCGTTGATATGATACCTTGCGATAATGGCTGGCATTCAGAAATAACACGTCAGAAATTATCGTGTCTCACGCTAACCGCAGTAGTTAATAAGTAAGTTCATGGCGGACTGAATCGTGATACTAATAAGGCCTCGCGAATGGAAACAAAACTACAGCGGTCTATAATGCAACATAGCCTCGTATGTAGTTTATGTTCTCTTGCCTTATTTTTAAATTTTCCAGATCAGCCTTAGTCTGCGGTACGATTTCTAACGGTATATCATGCTTTTTTAAGCCCATGTACCAATGATTCGTAGCGTAGTTCCTTTGATATCTTCTCCAACTTGGAAATCCCGTGAAGAAAATGCAAAACTATTAGTTTCTATCAAACAATTCCAATATTTTGCCACTTATGCTACAAAACTTTCTTCTTTTTGACACACACATTCAATACATAGTCCTACTTACCGGTTGACATAATTGCAAGAAGAACAGCAAAAGCAGAACAAAAGAACCAAATAGTATCCATATCAGTCTTGATCCGACTCCAAACTGAAATATATTGCTTCTGACCGGAGTTTCTAAGTTAATGTGCAGATATACCGCCCTTCAGTACCAGGAATTTGTGTATATTTTGTACGGCTGTAATTAAAATCAAACCAAATATCACTGCAATTGAATGTACTCTGGACACTATCAATGTCATTAAAACAACGAAAGCAAATATTGAATGGTATCTAAACAAAATATGACGTGTGTTTAGCTAATGCAGTACAAGCTAACTGGCGAAGTCTTATGTTGTTTACAAAACAATGTGCAACTCTTGATCTTTGATTAAATACCTTTTTGTACCTCAGGGATATCTATCGATGGCCCATATAGTGTTCCCCACAACTGACTCACTTTGTTTCACTCTTTATGTGACACTTTCGTTACCGCTCAGTCTCTTTAATAGGACGTATCTGATTTAAATAAAGTTTAGTATGAAACTTTATCTTAGGGAGATGAACACATACCCCATAATAAAGTTCGACATTTACTCTTTTTTGTTAAGATAAATTATTTCCCTTTTTTATATATTGCCCTCTAAGTGCATCATTTTGGCTGGGAGATAGGTGGCGTTTTCACGCATGGTTAGTGTGGGCTTGATTTTGACATGCTTTTATTTGGCGAAAACCATTGGAAAACAAACGTATTCAAAACATCTCGAACCTCAAATACCAAATGTGGTTTATTTGCCCTTTTCAATTTTTGATGATTAAAAATGTGCCGCAAGGAAGAAAATTGCACAAACAGTAAGGGTATCGTATGTGGCATACCAGAAAAATCAAGACGGGAGCTTGACAATCTCAATTAATGACAACCAAAATTATTGCAGTCTTGCTCCAAAAACATTTATAAGGACTTTCTCTTAACCATCGCCTTTCAATGACACGTACATATATCTGGGTTACCAAGCATACACCAAGCAACATCACAGAAAACCCATTAAATGATGCCCGTTTATCGTGGGCGCCGGAAAGGTTAATGTGCAAGCAGACTAAGAATAATTACACATACATACATACATACATACATACATACATACATACATACATACATACATACATACTCCTTTTCAAAGCTTAAAATCCAGATGCATTGTTCAGATAATTGTAACGTTTAATAACTGCAAGGGTCTAATGCTTTGTGCATTCCAGTATTTCACATGTGTGTACTAAGTGCATGGACACAAACACACACACGCACACACAAATACATACATACATGCACACACACATATATATACACATACATACATACATACATACATACATACATACATACATACATACATACATATGTGTGTGTATTCAAATCGACTGAGCTGTTTTAATGAGATATACCTGATTAAATTCAAACATTGGCTACTAAGAGAGTCGCCGTGATGTAAATAGTTGAGATGTCAATGGGGTGAGTCTAGTCTATCGTCGATACCCGATTCCATCAAAAAGCTGCTGGAAGGAAGTTTATTTTGTAAATTTTGAAGTAAACAATCACACAAAACAGTATTGCTAAATAACTGAGTGATGAACGAAGACAAGTTCGCATTATGGAGAAACATGAGGAACCAGTCTATGAGTATGTCAAAACTGTGCAGGTTTTCTTCAAATTTACAAATTCATCACATATGTGGATGCCATTTGAAGATATACGTTTGGAAATCGTTTAGTGGAACAGTGTAGGACACGCGGATTGATGTATGTGGTTCTACGGAAACCTTTAGTATGACCTCTAAGTCATTTGCTTCCAAGTACTTTAACTTATGAGTTACGTATATTTATTATTTAAGGTCTTTTACTCCTATCTACCGTGGTGTCCCTGACCAAGGCTCTTTAACGCACTTACCTAGGCACGATTTAACCCTACATTGTTGAATGTGCCATTAAAAGCGAATAACCCAAGCCATCAAGATGTATATGCGACACAAGGATAAACGGGTATACTGATAATACCACTCACCTTTTCTAATCACATGTATTAATAACTAAGTGCTTGTCAGTAAGCTATTTGAGAAAGACTAGGCGCTTATCTGTTGATTATCTAACTGTGGTTGATTCGATTTGTTTTCAAGATCAATATAACATAGTTTGTTTTTTAAATTAAATATCAGGGCTTTATTAACCAAACGTGTTGCCTCGCTATTGCTGCATTGCGTGTCTTATTCTCAGAGAATCGTTGAACACAGGATTCGGATAAAACTCAGACTGAGCTAAATCAGGGCTGCATGGAGATATGGCAAATTTTTTTTATGTTGTGGACCTTCAGTGTGTCAGTTAGGACCACGGATTATGCGGTGGTGTATTGTTCTGGAAACGGTATATATCTCCTGTGTGGATACAAGAATCCAGAGGTATAAATGTGTTCACTGATCGTGCATTGTCAGTCACGGCTACCTCGTGGTCCGGCCATTCGCGTCTTTTGCGAATAAAACGCTTTTGACGGTCTTATCATGTCGAGAGATTTGGGGTCTCTACTCATTTTTTCTATTCAAATTATCAGTTCATATTACGTCGGGTCGATATAATGAGATCCATGTCTGTTTTTAAATAGCCGTCAAGGATTGCGTAACCAGTCTTGACGAAACGTGATTCAGCTTTAAATTATCATTTAAAAGTATTTTACAAATATCTGATGATATAATGCCATGATGAAAGAAATATATTCCACTTTCTACTGAGCATATTCATTTATTGCTCCCTTCACCACAATATAAACTCCCTCTATTAATTTGTGATCATTTTTAACAATCTAAGCACCTCGAAATTGCATTCACAAACTTTATCCATGTCGGTTGTTGCATCGGTGGGAAAATGGCTTAAATAGCCATATTCTAGAGTATGCTCTACGACCAGAAGCATAATTATTCTCCTTCTCCGACATTTAATTTTCATTACAATTTTCCTATGTTGTGTCACATTAGAGGGTACTTTGGGAAGATGCGCTAATCACTAATAATGAAGGTTTTCGAACATCCTACCAATTATTCAGCACTCGTTAAATACATCTGTAATATGTCAGTAAGACTTAAACTATCCAAAAGCATTACAGCATAAATGCAAACTATAAAAACATTAAATAACAAATCACAAAAACCTTGAAGTCACACAAACTCGGTACGTAGAGAATTACAGTGAGTGGAAGAATTCAAGTCATCCGTATCTACAAAACATTTTATGATGTGATTACCATATTTCAATGATTGTGTTATATTGGGGGAAATTTGTGAATCATTAATTTGAACCAAAATCTTATGATATCTCATCGATTATAACTATCCATGAATGTTTTCTTTTCGGGATTTTTAACGAAATATATATTTTGCCAATATTCCGTTTTGATTGAAAAATTTGACTTTTGCTGATTTAGTTACTATTTTATGTTGCTAAACATCTGCTAGAGTGTTTACTTAATTTGTTTCAAAAGGTCTGTCTCAATATTTAGTTTTATCAAAGTGCACATACTGTACTTTATGTTATTATTTCTTTTCTGTTGAGGTGACCTATAACTGATATCGCATTTATGCCGGGAATGAAGTTGTATATAAACGGCTAACCACATGTGATATGTATACTACAAAATAGTTAACCAAGAATCACAAATTTCGACAATCTTTAGAAAGACCGACAAATAGCTGTTAGTATACAGGCTGGATTTGTAGCTTCACACTGTCTGCACAGGTATGATCTATCTATATATCTATCTATATATCTATCTATCCAGCTATCTATCGATATATATATATATATATATATATATATATATATATATATATATATATATATATATATATAGATAGATAGATAGATAGATAGATAGATAGATATAGATATATTAATCGACCTATCTATCTATATATTTGTCTGTCGATCGCTCGATCGATCGATCTGTCTGTCTGTCTATCTATCTATATATCTATATATCTATATCTATCTAGCTTTTTATATATGTATATATCCATCTATCTATCGATTTATCTATCTATCTATCCCTATATCCATCCATCTATATCTATCTATCTTTATATCTATCTATCTATTTATCTATCTATTAATCGACCTATCTATATATCTGTCTGTCGATCGCTCGATCGATCGATCTGTCTGTCTGTCTATCTATCTATATATCTATCTAGCTTTCTATGTATGTATATATCCATCTGTCTATCGATCTATCTATCTATCTATCCATCTATCTATATATATATCCTTATATCCGTCCATCTATATCTATCTATCTATCTATCTTTATATCTATCTGTCTATCTATCTATCCATCCATCCATCCATCCATCCATCTGTCTATCTATCTATCTATCTATCTAGAATTATTCGACCCTGTCATAGATAAATAGCTATATATATCTAACTATCTATCAATGACACGGTCGAATAATTCCTCTGATTGATGGGAAGTGTAATCCTTGTTGTTATTCTAAGCTTCTACTGAATATTAGTATCTTCACGTTTTTGTAATTTCGTCCGACTGCAAAGTTTGATAGATTTCACATACGAATCCATGATATTGTATAATTTAAAATGTTTAATATATGTATTTTATATTTACAAGAAATGCCGGCCGTCATGACACAGTTTATATATTTTTTAGCCTATAACCATTATATTGTTATGAGTAAATAAAGAACTGAACTGAAATATTAATCGAAATTTGGGAAATAAATAAGTTGTTGAAAAGTATATGCATATGTAGGCGATTTTGTTTCAAAATTTATTCATCAAAATTTACGTTTAAATGTACAAACTAATTTTTTTCTGAGCTTTAAGGTGTTTTAATTTGAGCTGGCCGGACGCCAGATTGTGCTTAGGGCGGAAGCGAAATTGAATGCGAGTTTCAAACTACCTGCACGTTGTCTTGTGCAAACAAATCCAACCATGAAGTGAAATACCCTGTAACCAAGATAAGTAGGATATCAGACAAATAGCCCTTCCTGTCCAAGCTGCCTTAATAGCATGGCGCATATTGTGAAGCGGAATTTTGATTCTTCCTTAAAGGAAGTTATGACAAAGAATATAGATAAAATTTAATTTTAAGAAACGTATATATATATTTATATGTGTGTGCATGTGTATGTGTCTGTGTAAGAATTTGCCGAAGTAAAAGGAAGTACTGGCAAGCATTTTGTCATTAATATGAAATTCAATAGCATAAGAATTTTGCCAATTGCATTGCTTTTCTATATCGACATCTCTAAATATACTCATAGAACAGAAGAAGACTGGTACCTAAAAGAACCTGCTAATTTTGCCGGTAATTACTTATTAACACAAACGAAGCGTCATCAGGTATCTTATAGATAAAACTTTGAACAAACCAGTTTGCAAATGTCAATGTCAATCGATCGTAGACATCCGTTCCAAAATCGTTTCAGAAAACAGTATAGCATATATTAATTTGGGATATGTAAAACAGCTTCATCTGTAGTTCGGATACTATGATAAAAATATTACCGATTATTCACAGAGTAGTTCGTGCCACATAGCCCATACCGAATATCTGCTCAAGAGTATATTACACTTAGCCACCCCGCCGGACATATTGCTCAAACAAAATTTTTCGTCTAGATTAAATTTTCTCTTGACACATGACAAATCCCCTTATCGCGCTGGGGTATGTATTACTCTCTCATTCCCTCATTCCCAGGAACCGCCCCAAGTGTTTCTGTGAAATTTATCAACGAGATGTCCTAATATATATATATATATATATATATATGCTCTTAAAATATGTAACAGAACAGAGTGAAAACATAAATCTTTGTAAAATTTAACAAATAATATATTTCCCTAGAATACAAAGTGATACATGAAAAATGAATTTACGGTATTGCGAATTAAATCCAAAACTAAAGACACAAGTCATAGTAATAAAATGTCCTCAATACAACTCAGTTCAAGCCCCGGAAAGATCCAAAACTGACGTGTCTGTTATGGCCTGTGATGTGCGTGTGTATCAACCGTCTCTTGTTGAATCACATACAAATTATTACAGGTTTGAATTCAGTAACAATTCCTATGAATATCAGAACGTTTATATTTCCAGAGAAAAGAGTCAGTTGAGTTCAATAATGAGACGAAATAAAATTTAGCCCATTTTAGCTCAAACAAACAAATTTAGCCCAAACTTGTCACAACATAATACAGCTTGAATGTGTCAAATGTTAATGCACGACTGGTAAAATCCTCAGTCACAACATAATATGCTTCTCTACTTGACCTCTGGTCACAATTAGCGTTTTCTAAAAACAACCATTACGTAATGGAAACTAAATTTCTAGAATGATCTAATGAGCCCTATGTATTCACAACAGAATGGCCTACAAAATTCACTTAGGATTCTCCAAAACCCTGACCCTGATAAACATATTTAAGCCTTCTTGTTTACCTGAATAATAATCCTGATAATAACATCATGCACATAGAGAATAATGAAGCTAATATTTTTTGCTTATGACCAGTCAAGTGTCTTAAGTGATTAGAGCATCTGCCTCGGATGCGGGAGGTCGTGGGTTCGATCCCCTGCTGAGTCATACCAAAGACTTACAAAAAGGGTACTATTAGCTGACTCGCTTGACTCTTATCATTAAGAGGTTAGTATTAGGACTGGTCGACCTGGTGTCAGGATAATGTGACTGGGTGGGACATCATGCAACATGTCTGAGGCATGATACCCCAGTGCTAGACATCACTATAAACTACCTCACTGAAGACATCGTACGACTGAAAGTTTGTTAAACCTACGTTAGAAATCCAAATCACACACACGCGCACACACACACAACCATTTGTTGGTTACAAAATTAAAATAAAAGATGCTCAGTCAGGTCAAGCAGTAATGAACTCAATTTTAGACAAAGTCAAGTCCAGCTAACAATGGTACATTACAATAACATGTAATGAATTTAAAAGAAATACTAACATAGGAACGATTCAATTAAATCTTTCAAACCTGCGATACCGTACTGTACACAATTGTGTTTAATGTGGTCCGAACTAAAATTTGGTTTATTACAAGAATTAACTTTTATAAGAATACGCAGCTGCATGCATTTAGTCTTCTGCCAAATGCTACTAAGTGCAAAATCAATATAAGCTATAGAGTTCGAACTGTTTGCATAACATGACTCTCTTTTGAAGGAAAAGCTTCATTAATTTGAGAACGTTTTGATAAATTACCACTTATCTTTAGAAGCTTTTATTAAAAGAATGCAAGCACAATTTGTCAAAAACCTTGTTTATTCATTTAGCAGCTTTAACTGAAACCTTATGGAAGTGACGAAACATATCATTGACAATTAAAGTGCCTCCTTGACCATGATTACGTATATATCTACTTGGTTAGATATGGATTCTTTCCAAACTACTGAAAGCAATACATGTAATAGAATAAGCAAATATATGCAAGTATTCTAGGACTATTTAACCTATAGATAAGCATATCCATAGTGTCATTAGTAGTTATTCCAGCCTCTGACGGGGCCCCTGGTGGCATTTGGACTAAAGCGCTTACATTTCACCTCCGCCCGCGTGGGTTCGAGTACCATATTCTCGGTCAATGTGCTAGTAACTTCCAGCAGGTTCGTATTACTTACAGGCGTGTTTCCGGGTTCTTCCTTCACCAATTATAATGGCCGCCCAAATTTGGAACGGGAACTGAAAGACTGAATAAAGCCCTTGTGAGCAACCTGCTCACGCTGATTACAAAGGAAGGATCTATCTATATATAATCAATGACTCACATTGCTAGAAATCATCTATATATATATATATATATATATATATATATATATATATATATATATATATATATATATATATATATATATATATATATATATATATATATATATATATATATCATAGATTGTACGGTCGCGAACATATGAGTCTTTATTACAATATCCGGTCCCGAGTATTTGATTATATGATATAATTCACAGTCATGAACGAATGCCTTACCCAGTCCAGAATATATGAGCCTATGATATCATACCCATTCTGAAATGTATGACTTGTTTACACGATATTTTGATATTGTACTTACATGTTGACACAAATACAAGTAGAACACCAAACGCAGAACAAAGTAACCTAATTTTGTCCATATTGGTTCTGATCCGACTCCAGGCTGTAATATATTCCCTATCACATGCCGTGCAAGGAAGTGGTGATTCATTCGCATGATTGTATTAGATTTTAATCATCCAGCTTATATATTGATTACATGTTAAAGTAAGCATTAATCAAACAATCTATATAACCAGCAAGCTAATCGTTACTATGTGGCGTGTTCCGGTAATATATTCCAAGCTAATCAGCGATTGTTTGGTTGTTTACAAGGATGTGACTTTTTATTAGACTTTCAATAGTGTTGAATCTACTTTTATCAAAGTTATCGGATGCGCATTCCATGCACACACCAAACTTAATCTACTATATCATCTATATATGCACATATTGTTTGTACCACATGGATGACACACTGAGGGATGTAGCAATAAACTGTCAAAACCTAGCTTATCCTCTCCAAATAATGTTTTAATTATTGTATGTGAAAACAATAGTATGTCTAAAACTAGAATATAGTGCTCTTTATATTAAATAACAAAACCAGACCGACCACAATATAAAAAATTTTGTAAATAAATAAAATATTTTTTAAAACATTTTTGATATTTGTTTTAATTTAGTCTCATCTAATTCTAAATAGCTACAACCTTTGGTTAGAAATACATTTTAATTCACTTTACATATCACTACTACTACTACTACTAATAATAATGATAATACTAATATTACTAATATAACATTCATCCTCATTATGCTCATTATGTTCAATAACTGGAAGAACAAAACCAGACCGACCACAATATATCAAATTCATTTTATAAATAAAATATTTTTTAAAAATATTTTTTAAAACATTTTTGATATTTGTTTTAATTTTGTCTTATCTAATTCTAAAGAGCTAGCACCTTTGGTTAGAAATACATTTTGATTCACTTTACATGACACTAATAATAATAATAATAATAATAATAATAATAATAATAATGATAATAATGATAATACTAATATTACATTCATCCATGTTTTTGTCAACAGGAAACGATTTATCAACACAACACTATGTATTCATCCTTGTTAATATGTATGGCTCTTACTGGGATAAACCGTTTTCTATTCTGAAAAAACAAACAATACTATTACCTTAAGTAATGTGAACGTATGTGCTTTGTTATCGTTGAATTTCATTTCGGTCATGAATCCATAATGTAAAACCTATAATTATATTGCGAGGGTCAGTAAATTAATTATTCATATTTGTTTGTGGAATTTAATTTCAATGATGTTTGGAGTGTTATAAATTATGGACGTCGACTATTTGCATACAGAAAAAAACAGTTCAACTAAGTAAGCAAGACTATTTATTTCCTTTATTACCGAATTTTATTTAACTGTGGTGAGAGAAACTATGATAGTACTTTGCAATCAGACTGATCACTCCCTAGTAAAGAAAACGCGTCTTTTAAAAACTTTAATAATTCGTTTTTTAAGAGAAACTGGTTGTATCTCACTTGTAAAAATAAATCAGTGTATAGTTCAAAATCTCTACACTGATCCAATATTTATTAATTGTGTCCTAAACGTTTGCATTTAGCATGCGTAGGCAATAGACTAAACGATAGAGTTTCAGCGCTAGTTTATAAAGATCACACTGATAATATTAAGGGAAGAGAAATCGAGAAAATATCCATATTGTAATATTACCTCGTGTTGACCGAGATGCCTATCCAAAGTATTCATTGAGAAAATTAGGTCACTAGCCCAAATTACATATCACGTGTAACTTTAGCAAATAAAATAAACGTAAACGACATAAAAATTTAATACATACATATATAAAGAATTATCGCACTATTATTCGTCATTGTTTACATTACATGATTCCTGGTATGTCCGTTCAATGTTTAAGATAATAGAATATACTTTACATCTACTTTTACTTTGCGGGCAGATAAACCAAAAGCAACAATCATGAGAAGGAGATAGAGCGTAAAAGGAAATATACATAAACAAATAATGATGTATAATCTATATAATTATTGTCATTTGTTAACATTGTACCATCCTATGCTTTAATATTACGAACTTACATACTGAGTTCCATGTACATGTGTTTCAGATTTGCAGTGCAGATAAAAAAGTATCATCAGAAGGACTAACACAAATATCTAGGTAAACACTGTTTACAAAACACTTCAAAAGCTCTATACTGGCGAACAAGTAGTCTAATGTTTCAATATCACTTTGAGAAAGCAAATATATTCTTTTTGTGATATGGAGAGGAGCCGTATATACCCATATTAACCCTAACATTCATATAACTGTCTCTATAGTTGCAGATTAACCTAAGATACAACGGCGTTCTGATATCTTGAGATGGTTCTCTGAGAATGTCGATACCGAAGTTGTATTAACCCGTCTTGTATTAGTGAATTCCCCTAAATACCGTTTAAATTGGTTCTGTAGGTACCTTACTTTGCGGAAAACATGAACATTTGTTTTGTTCAAATTAACCTTTAATAACCATTTATCAAAACAAAATTCAAGTAAGGTGGGTGAACGTTACATTTCGATCGGCGTTTAAGGAAATAAAACTAAATCACATGCATATAGCAAAACAAACAGTTTAATGTCATTAATATCTGCACTACAGCTGTCATTGCATAATTCGCATTTAAGGTAATATACAAAAGGAAAGGGTACTAGTGACAAATTGCAGCTATGACGTATACCAAAAGGACACATGAAGGCATCTGTCTTCCCTTTTCCTTTCTTGGTCCAAACACAAGCATGTATATCCATATAGATTTCTCTAAGCATATGTTTTGAAATTTATGCCATAACGAGTCTCCAATTATGATATCAACTGACTTTGCAAATTCTACACTAGAATATGCTACCGCATTTTCGAAGATATTTCCATTTGAATGTGCGCAAAGCAATAATTATAGTACTGGATTATTCTAAATCCCGTATGTTTACGTTCAAATAAACTTTTTCTTGCTCAGAAAATCCCCTTATTCTCTTATTCAGGATTAAAGTACAAACCTTGCTCATTACAGGTAGTTGATAAGTCCCACCGTAATTAGTTGGGATATTTTTGTCTCCTTTTCATTCAATGGTATAATGATTGCTGTATGCAATCCTTGGTGAAGTAAGTCCCTTGAAGCATTGCAGGAAGCAGGCGTTTCAACAAAGGTGTGAGATAACATTCATCTTCTTTATTAATTTCAGAATCTATGCCATCAATATTCAGACTTTAGGAGACATGTAGTTGCTCTAAGCTCATTTTCTTGAATTTCACCATCTAGTGTTTCATCTTGAGAAGTATCACAATGTACAAGTGAACATGTGTAATACTGGAAACAAACATTTGAGAAACGATGAAGCCACTTCTCCTGTGAAATTTTACTGGAGTCAAAATTACATCTGTTTTGTAATAAGTTCCAAAATATCTTTGTATCATTTTTCTTATATGCCTCTGCAAGTTGCATTTTGTTATTTATATGTTTATACAGTTTTTCTGTATGAAAATATTCTTCAAGTTAATCTCGATAGTAAACGATTCTAAACTTTGTGAGTGCTCTGACAGACTTTTTGCATTTTGACCAGACGTATCAAAGCATGGTTGTCTTGCGGTTAATGCGTTATGATGTGTTATATAACTGTTACCGGACTGTCTGAAGTCTTTAGCATAATATTGTCAGCTTTACTGCGAAGAAACGAAACCATTGACAATATAGCCCTACTAAAATAAGATGTTTCGATTATCTGGCAAAAGAAACTCAAACAAAAGATGATGAAATTGATTAGACAATTTCCTGATATGCATTTGTCTGTTTTGTGTCTATTTTAACTGGCAAGGGCGTTCGTTTGTCAGTATAATTGTATATGTATTTCTCTCTCTCTCTCTCTCTCTCTCTCTCTCTCTCTCTCTCTCTCTCTCTCTCTCTATATATATATATATATATATATATATATATATATATATATATATATATATATATATTGTGCTTATTGAGGTCAATCGTAGAGATAATGCCAATCATGTACCATGTGAATCGATTCGAATCTTTAAGATATCAAATTAGATATTAATCTTATAATAAGATAATGTGAAAAAAATAGGACAATCTTGTTTTCCATATTTTGATTGATGTATGTAATGTCGACAACTTCATTATTACCGAAACGTCAAATTGTGTTTTATACAATGAATAATAAGACAAATAAGCTTCCCCTCTTAACTGATTTTAAAAATTAAAATAAAAATAAAAAATTATCAATTACTTGCGTGTCTCTTCATTGTTAATATCTTACATTTCAGTTTTTTTTAATTTTCGACTAGAATTCGACTAAAGGGATAAAAATCTTTTAAAAGACCCATATTCATCATTTGTGCAGAGATATTTTATCATTTGATCAGGACAGGTTAAAATGCAAAGATAATTAATATACAAAATAGAGACTATTTTACAAAGTGCAGATCAAACGGTACTCACTTTTGATGGTTCAGGAAAGTAAGGGAAACATGCCTTTTGGCCTCATTAATCAATACCCAATTTTGCAAACCTTAGTACAAACACTCACACAAATAATGCAGTCTTGACTGGTAGAAGAACATTAAATAATGTTTGGTATTGGTCAGTATTTAATCTAAATTGTGATTTATCTGAATTTACTTTCCGTGGTAAACATTGTTCTACAGAATATTAACTAATGTGCTGAAACTAAAATACAATACTAAATGTTGAAAGTGACCAAATCGATAAATCATATCAGTTGATAAATTTCTAGTTAACGGAAACTTGGTAATGTCAACACTTACCCTTTTATTGATGTGTGTACGCAGTCCTCCTGAAAACGTCCTTAAGGAGTAACATTCTTATATGTTTAATTATTTTTGGGAGGTGCAAAAGATACCCTTAAGGTATCTTGGACTAGATGAATAATGAATTCAGAATCAATATGGAAAAATACTTAACGGACTCTATTTAACACGTATACATATTTGTTATATTTAGAATAAGTTTTCCTAAAGAAAGTAACAGAAGCAAAATTAAATTTGGCATATATTTTGGTTCACAGTAAAATGTAAAACGGAATTGCTATCAATATCGATGAGTCCCAATAATAAAGTTGGAAATTCTAGTATAATATAGAAATATTGGGTTGAAAACATTGGGTTGAAAATGTAATTGTGTACCATACGTGACCTTTTAAATGAAGACGGTCCAGGAATTGAATTGGAATATTTTTAAAATAAATGTTGACTTCATAATTTGGTTTAGAGCATGGAGGGTGTGGTAGTAAATGCATATAAGGCTACAATAATAAATTACATTTAAACATTAACCAGTTTTACACTCAACAAAGTTACTTATTTTATAGGAGATTACAAATGCTTTATAAAAATGGATGCATACATAATTTATAATGATATCAAACCGTCTTCAAAAATTAAAACGGTTTCTGAAATTTGGTGACGTAGAGCTTACTTAATCCATTAATTATTTTGCCTTCACAAACAAGGTGTCTATGTGACGACATTTCGGTGACTTCAAAGTAAATGTAGGCATACAACTTTACCAAATATGTTCTATGTAAACTTGGTAAAAGTCATAATAATAAGTATTCTTTGTATCATACCGCCATGTCGGCCTAAGCTGCGCGTCGGGTAATTCTGCGCATCGATACGTCATTTCTGTAAACATTTGATCACATACTATTTTGGGTCAAAAATCAATTTTGAATCCAAAAAGAAGAATCGTACATTAATTACAAAAACTTATATGCATAAAGTGTACAAAAATATCCCACGTTTACACTCGAAATGCAAGTAAAAATGTGATTTCTAAATGGCAACGTGAAGATTCGCTCCATAACGTCCTTGAAACTGTAACCCTGTAAATTCGATATAATATGCATCTTTTTGAATCATACAAGTAAACAATAATAATAATAATAATAATAATAATAATAATAATAATGAGGACTTTGTATAGCGCATAATCATTATAAGCTCTAAGCGCGTTACAACATTAGACAACACCTATAAGATAAAAAACATATAATGATATGATTACAAATACAAACACCATGAAATTAGGAAACATTTAAAACATGCTGAGAATATGTAACGTAGGAAACATTTTTAGGTCGTTAAGTTTGTTCTTGCTGTCGAAATAAGTGAGTTTTGAGAGCATTCTTGAATGTGATCACTGTGTCTAAGTTCAGTGGACATTTCGTTCCACGTTGCTGGTCCCTGGTATGCAAAAGAACGCTGAGCATATGACTGTTTTCATATTGGGAATAATGAGTATACGATTGTCAGAAGAGGTCCGTAAGTATTTTGCTGGAGTGTACACGTGGGTAAGGTCATATTGGTATGTTGGACAGGTATCTTACAGTGAAACATAGCCCAGAGATCAAATTTTGCCTTTGAATCTGGATCGAATGGATAACCAGCGTAGAGTACAGAGCGGCAGGGAGGTGTGCTCTGATCGTTGTACTCTAATTATGATCCGAGCAGCTGTATTTTGAACATTTGGAAGTTTCTGGAGCAGATATTGAGATGAACCAGACACATCTGAGTTACAATAGTCCAGTCTTGAAAGTACTAATGAACATACAAGTGTTTTAGTGGCATCAACTGAAAGATATTTGCGAATTGAGCTGATGCGTGTCAGCTCAAGATATGCAGCCTTGTATATGTTCATGACATGTTGGTGTAATGTGAGAGTACTGTCCAGAGTAACACCTAGGTTTCATACTGATTGTGTGAATTTCATGTTGGTGTTGTTGATAATTATTGTTTGAGGTAAAAGATGTGAATGAGAAAGTCTTTGTGTTGTGATCAGAATGGCCTCAGTTTTATCATCATTCATCTGCAGCTTGTTATATGTCATCCATGATTTCACATCAAACATGCACCTCTCTACACCATGGGTGGTAGCATCAACTTCAGTTAGGTGGCTAGATCTGTATATTTGGGTGTCATAGGCGTACAACTTGTGAGACACTGGATGATGGTCTATGACACGTGAGAGCGACTGAGTGCGCATAATGCAAAGAACAGGTCCAATAACAGACCCGTGTGGAACACCACAACATAGATCAATTAGGCTGGAGTGTATTCCTTTTGCAGATACAATTTGTGTCCTGTTGACCAAGTAGGACTTGAACCACAGTAATGCTGCTTCATGAATATCAAATACATGCTGGAGACGGTAAAGTAATTAATCATGGTCTACTGTGTCGAATGCTGCGGACAAATCGTGGAGGGTGAGGACTGTAATCCTTCCGCTATCCAACGCAGAGAGAATGTCATTAACTACTTTAGAAGAGTAGTTTCAGTACTGTGGCAAGGGCGATATGCAGAGTGTACATCACTAAAAAGACTGCTTGAATTTAGATGAGATACAAGCTGGGATAGAATAACCTTTTCGAAGATTTTTTATATGAATGAGAGATTAGAAACTGGGCGGTAGTTATTTAGATCGTTATGGTCTAGTGTTGGTTTCTTCAGCAGAGGCTTTACAATGGCAGTTTAGGAAAACGATGGGAATTCCGCGGATGAGAGAGAGGTAAAATACATTATATAACAGATGGAAATGTGTACCTTAAAACAAACCTGTATTTTAATCCAAGTTTCCAATTTCGCCAGAAGTTGTCCCACAAGTACACAATCGTCTGCTACCCAACGTGTCTACTTGCCGCTAGAACAAATCCTCCGGCATATAATCTGTTTCTAAATTCTGTAGTAATCTTTCCCGATCAACAAGACGTTGTAAACACATTACATCCTATTGATTGTTGTTTCTCTTCCACGTAATAGTTTATTTTTCATAAAATGTTAAACTTTACTAACTTTTTTACAAGATAGGTTTAGTTTGCTTAATATTTCTTGCCATTTATTGGCATGTTTACGTTGAATTTTGTAAAACAGGCTATAAACCAGTTCTAATTACTCGGCTGAACTGATGACAGAAACAGTCCAAATTAATATATTTCATTTCTATAGCAGGATGGATAAACCATCACATCTTTTCAAAGCTATGCGCAGAATAGGCCGACATATCGCGAGTCAGGAAAAGGGGTGTGTGTGTGTATCCCCTGTGTCCAAAATTAATATTATTTCGAACAGAATATTCTGGTGACAATTGCATCTTTTCAAATGGTAAGCATTGCTGTGCTTTTATTTTTGTCGATCGTTCGAATTCGGTATGTGTTTTGCTTCAATATTGGAAACGAAAACCTTCGGTGCGCAGAAATGCCTGACAGCAGTGTAATTGTATAGAGACATTTGTTTTGTGTTTGGTACTACCGATAAACAAAATTAATTATCAATGGTTTTAATGACTGGCTAAAGAACGAATGCATTCATCTTAATATTTTTTTGTTTCAAGTTAAAAATTTCCTTCCAGTACAGTACGTAGGGGAAAAGTAGATGATGGCATCAATTTAGTTTTGTTGCAACTGAACCTGTACAAATGTACATTTAATTGTGAATCGTTAAATACGATTCACTTGGAGAGAGAAATAAAATTAAACGTCATGTCTGACCAGTATTCTGCATATGGTAAGAAGCAAATGGGACTGACCACACAATTACATTTATATAAGAGACGTTTGTAATTGGTTGTACGGATATATTTATAAGTGCATGGTATAGCCTTGAAATGTTACCCTTGTTAATTACTACCTATCTTTCGCAACCACTTTTATAATATAAGGTTTCTTATTTTGTGGTAACCAATTAGATCGCGTAAACTCACGGACACAGACTGTTCAACGTGGAAAGAACAAGGTCATGTGGTTGGCCACATCTCTCTCAGGGTGGCAGATTGAAAAACAAGACCTCCTCGATGGTCACGACGGAGTGTACTTAATTTAGACGAGAGATATTGCCCCAAGCTCCTTCTTAAATCTCTGATTTGCACATGCCACACAATGTTTTGATATACCTGTTTGGTATACCAGCCACTCACAGAGAACCATGCACCTCTCCATTCAAAGGTACAAAATCGCTTTCAACGGCCTACCACATGCCCCGTATTGTACTTGTGTAGAACTAGCCTTTGTTACCGTTTAATGGGACCCTACTGAATGTGATTGCCCATGGTTATAAACGTGCCTCCGGCTCGGAGTTGCTAGATAAGTACCAAGTACAACTGGCAAAATGCAAGCAGGAACTTCTAGAATGTGAGTTTACACCGACCCACGGCAACATAACACAGTTAAGACAACCGGTTAAAAAATTCATAGAAGCGTATTCTCACTTCAATCGTCTCAAACATCAGCTTTATTTAAGTTTGTTAAATGACCATAATTCTAGTTCAAGCAGCGCGACTACAACCGGTCCGCAAACTTTGAAGAGACAACGGAACTGAGTTTACGTTCCCTTCCTTCAACGGTACTGTTGAAAACTAATGATATTGCCTACCACTTGGCAAAGCCAACAACCACGCTCGACTTGCTCAAATTGAACACTTCTATTTCAATCTCTGAGCCATGCAGGACGGCAGGTCTTTTAGTTGCTGATATAATTAAGTAGGCGGGTATCCAGCCGCAAATCACCGAGCCGTATAATGGCAGAATGCCCTGAGATATGTGACAGACGCCAGACAAAGTGTTGTCCAAATATATGGGACATATAATAACGGATGATTGGATCGTGCAAAGCGCGTGGCTTCTCGTGTTGACACAGGCTTCTTAGTATAGTCGAACAAGCACATGTTGGTACGTCACATAACAAACCAGGTTCGGGTGACGAAACAAAGCCGTCTTCCGTCAAGGTCAATTGGCGTTTTTCAAACTGAAAAATGTTTGGTGTGTACCTTAAGAGGAGTGTCCGGGACCTTTAAAGATTATAAACTACAAGTCATCGCCTAACCAAACCGAGCGCGGTCGGAGCTACGTACCTAATATGCGCAATCGTCCTTTTTCAAACTGAAAACTGTTTGGTGTGTCCATTAAAATGAGTGTCTGGGACCTTTAATGATCGTAAACTACAAATCATCGCCTAGCCGAACCGAGCGCAGTCGGAGCTACGTACGTACTATGTGCAATTAGCAAGCGTGTTTGGTGGGAAACGTACACGGATGCTTACCACCGTGCAATAGCTTTAGTGACAGTGTTGACGTTGTTCATAATTAGTCTGCTCTTTTTCCAACTGTCTGAGATCGTTGAAGAGTCCCAAATATCGGCATCGGAAATTCAGGATATTACACTGATGTATTTTACAATTGTACGGTTTGTGTTGGCGCTGGTGAGCAATTGTGAATGCCAGGCACAGTGACACTCCTTCTGATGACATTTGGAAATCTAACAATAAACTGCTGGTGTTAGTCTATGATCATCTGGTTATTAGTCGCCACAACTGTGCTTTAGACCCCCTTTGCACCATTTAAGCGGCAGAGGGAGCAGAATCGATAAGTTTGTTTTCGTATTTCAACACTTAGTATATAAATGTTCAATTGTCATTTCTATAATACAGAGCGGATTCATTTAGTAATACCTTGGCTGAAGGAGGCTATGATGTTAATGTGGATTATTTACAAGATGAAACACTATATACGAAAAGTATCGAACCATCTATTTATTATTATGAGTAGATGAACTAATGAAAACGTAGCATAAGGGGCCTATAGCAATTAAAATCAAATTCGTGCGAAAAGTGGCAAACGAGACAGGCTTGACTAACTAGACTTTTAACTTAATAATGATATACTGACCATCTGAAAGTTAGTTATCCCTCTCAAATATGAGTAAGGGGAGAAAATTCCATACCAGTCACGCTCAAAGGCAGGTGGAGTGGAAGCATATATGAACAGCAGAGCATAGAGAGCCCACCAAACATAAAGCAGTACGATCACATATAAACTACTGTCAGGGCGATAAGAACAAGCTCTTTTTGGCTACGTGTTCACTACACACAAAGAAATGGTGGCACAGGAATCGGACAGCCTCCCAATGTGGGATAATCTTGTTCTTAATAAGCCACATCAAATGTATCGTGGTACACGTCGATTAACCACAGCTAAGACTGCAAAGCGCGATAACGAAATGAGTTGCAAGTAGATAAGAGATCGCATTGCAGATTTGCAGTTGGATCCCATTAAACAAACCAACGTTTACGAGGTGCACTTGTCTGCTACTTTACTCCTATTCTGAGACCTTCAGCATAATTATTCACGAGGACATAACCCTCGCGCAGCTGCTAAGAAAACAAATAAAGCTTCGGCGATGATGCCAGGTAAGATGATAATATTGTGTCATTACTACTAAAATAGATGAAAATGCCTTTAGCCAGCTGGCTGTAAATGTCCTTGGGCATGTGATGACGATGGCGGTCACATACACCGCTCACACATTAGCACCACCCAAAATTGCATAACATAGGTAATACATACAAGCCACAGATGCAAGTGAATCTCCGCCAAATTGAAATGACTCGTTCTGGTTCAGAAAGTGATGGAACAAGGATAAAACGTAGATGTGCGTCGATCACTGGGACTACCCAGATCATCTTAAGCCACCCTGCAAAGGTGCACGATCAATTTCGATTTTATTGTCAGAACAACAAACAAACGCCCTGTCCTCGGTGAACCACGAGTTCGATTATAATGACAGCTTGGTAACTAGCGATATGTTGTCTTTCATAACGTTTCCTTCGGGTTATGCAGGGCTTTTTATCACTCGTCTCTTCCTCGAGAGAAGAAGTTATATTTGAAACTATGCGCTATGCCAAATGACATTACTCAACCAGAAAACAAAAACAGTAGGTACATCAGCGAGCAGATGGCATGTTATTCGTAAATTGTTGTGAGCGAGTTGGTGGGTTATGTTGAAAACCGTGTTATTTCCAAATCTACTGATATCAAGCAATATGACGCCTACATTGACATCACCGCCAACTTACCAGTACAATTTGGCAACATGTTTGATGCGCGTGACGGCAGAGAAGCAAAACCAAACAACCCGTAATGAGCACTACTTATAGAGGAATCATACTGTTGTTATACCAAATAGCCAGGGCACACAATATATTCTTTACGAGGAGATGATTAAAACTCAGTAAATGGTGTAGATAACGATGACGCTAGGCTGACGACAATATGATAGTCATTGGAATATTATAAACAATCGTTACTGACCCCATTACGATTATTGCCCCAGAGATAAGAGCTTTAAGCTGTGGTTTGACTTCTGATGCTGGAGATTTTATCAGCCGGTAATTATGCATGAAAGATAAAAGCACAACACAATCGCATGCCACACATTTAAGGCGATGCGGGACTAACCATCTCTGAAGTCGAGTTCAAACGTATCGTAGATGGAGTCCTCAACTAAAATCCCGACAAACATTCAATGCGGGCTATATTGCTATATTGCACTAGTCATATTCTTAGGTTTTATACAACGAAGTGGCGAAAGAGTCTCAGCAGCGTGGAGATCATACAAAATCTAGCAGGGAATTCACAAAATGAGTCGAAATAAGGCCTTCTGCCTCGTTTTTTATTTCAGAGCACCTCCAGCATAGTGAGATTTTTCAATATCAAGCGTTCAAAATGTGTTGCTTATGCACTTTCGTCTGCTTTTTCCGTAAATATTAAATGATAATTCCAACATCACGTATCGTTGTTTGCATCCTATGTGAACTGCATATCGCCTCAAACGAATTGCGCCATGAGTTGGAGGCACAGACGGCGACACTGAGGTTACTTATAGCTTTCCAACACAGCAAGTTACTTTTTCTAAGCAAATGGCTTAAACGGGACCTCAGTCAAGATCAACACCATACGTATGTCCACCAACACACTTCCGAGAAACTATTTGCATACATCTTAGGAACGAGTTTTCTCGTTTGATAAATAGACATAACATTTAGTTACGAGTTTTCTCCTTTTGTTAAATGGACATTAATAATGATTACACAATTGTACAATATAGCTGGAATAAATCCATTCGCAGTTGAAATGTTTAAATATGATTGGGGTCTCGTGTCTTGTCATATTATTTTAACATATATTAGACCTGAGTCCCCCATACCAAATATTTTAAAATTATTTATTTTGATACCGTAAGGAATATCTGAACATATTTGGCACAATGTGATCAATAGTTATAAAAGAAAGAAATTTAGTTTAAATGTATATCTGATGAACATTTAGCTAGTGACATAGAGTTTCTGCTATTTATATAACATAAGTATAACGTAACGTCACTGGGAAATCTTCACATTGCACATAATCACGTAAGACTATACTGAGAGATGCTGTACAGATTTAAATATGTACCCACAATTTCGTAATATATGTAATGTTTTCACCAAAAGATAAGCAGTAATCGATGAGGAAGTTGCATATTTAGAATAGAAAACCGTGATCGAATTCTCTTAGTAAAACCAATTCTTTTCATAAACTCGTCTTGATAAAACATGGTTTTAATCACAAATATGCTTGTATGAAGCAGACGCAAATATATTAAAGTCTCATCATTGGCTAAGATGGTCGTATATATACGTATATGAACATATTTGCATGTATTTAATGTATGTTTGCTTCCCCCAGTAATAGTCGACATATTTGATAAGAACATATTCAAAATATTGGTAGGAGAGTACCAGTGTGTTTTCTTCGTATGCATTTTTGTCGCGGTTGTATGCCTGATCATGCGGAACCTGTCCGACTTCATATCATTCAGTTCAGTTTCTCCCAAATGCCCAGCCTCATTAAATGCACATATATTTGACAATGACTAATTAAATCGCTTACATTTGTACAAAGTAGATCAAAGCAATCTGTCGTTCAGTGTGGTTACATTATTAAAACATTTAAAAGAAAAATCAGTTTTATGATACCTTTTTAAAACAAGAATCTCTTCAAAGGATAGACAGTCTACTGTCCGAAAATAATTAACAGAAATAAGAGATAAGTACGTCTCTTTGTTTAAAATACTAAATGTTGAAAACATCTTTTGAGTGATAACAAGATATTCAAACTGGTCACTCTGATGGCAATAATGGATGCCAGAATGGGGACCGTTTGTATTTAAGACGAACTAAACAGTCAGAATTACATTGGTGAAAACTTCGCGTCAGTATGACCATCCATTCATTCGGTATGTCTGTGTGTGTGTGTGTGTGTGTGTGTGTGTGTGTGTGTGTATGTGTGCGTGTGTGTGATTTGGATTTTTAACGTAGCTTTAACACGTTTTCAGTCTTATCGCTACAATGTCTGCATTGTGGCAGTTTATATGTCTAGCACTGGGGAATCATGCCACATACATGTAACATGATGTCCCACCCAGTCACATTATCCTGAAGCCAGGCCGACCAGTCCTAACACTAACCTCTTAATGCTGAGGGGCTAGCGAGGCAACTGTTAGTACCATTTGAGTAAGTCTTTGGTATGTCTTGGCTGGGGATCGAACGCACGACCTATCGAATCCGAGGCGGACGATCTAAGCACTATTCCGGCGGAGCCGTCCCATTCGGGATAACCAATGCCATGAACTATTTCTAAATGGCTATCGTGGCACGTTTTTTGTTATGGATATCCATTAAGAAGAAGGATCCTTACTAAGAATAAAACCATTTTCAATTCGGACCAGATAGACACAAACCACATATTGATAATTTCATTTATTCTGGATGATAAACTATAACATATTTTGAAGACGACGATAGTCAGTTGGGACCAACAATGCATCGTAAGGTGCCATTTGGTGTAAACGCCGTATCATTATGACTTTATGTTGGAACGAAGTGATAGTAATACTCTCATTATGGCTGCCATTATAAGTGATCAGTCTTTTAGCTAATTAAATCATTACTAATATTACTAGCCATTATTCATAATATTTTCAAGATGACTACTGTGGTCAACATATTTTCATTTAGGATTGAATTGGGATACATATGAATGAAAAGTTTCATTGCAATTAACGAAGTATTTTAAGAAGAGTAGCGATAACACGCTAATGCCGTCAAACAGACGACTGTCAAACTGTCATTCTATAAGCTAGATTGTTCTCTGGCCATTAGATGCATAAGCTGAATGGACTTCACACCAGGATCCTGCCTACCAAGATTGGTTGAAAATGATTAAGTGGTTTGTGATATTAGGTGAAAACACAGACTGTTGATCGATGCGTTATGAAAGATAGCAGCACAACACAGATGCATGAATATAATATAAGTGAGCTGAATAGTCGAGCTGTGAGAAAGCCTTGTGCCCGCTTTATTAAAAATGTTTCTAGAAATCTGAAACAACAGAATCATTAACCTAAAAAAAAACCCAGCACATTCTACTTTTGTTCTGCATTTAATGGATATCTAGAAATTAGGAGGGATACGAAATGTAAAGCAAAATTTAAAATTTGATTAGAAATGTAACTGCCACGCATTAAGAGATTTGATTAAAAGCTACGTTATATTGGTGCAAAGCTGACTTTGTCTATGGAAACCAGGTTTTAATGGCTGAATTAAACCTAGCAGTCATCCACAAGTATGCATTATCATTTTACTTACTTCCATTAGTCGCTTTGTAGCCTGAAGCCTGCTCACAGTTGCCACATATACTGTTCATCAAACCTCCTTTTTTATGTGCCTATACCAGCTAATACCACGTGTTATCAACTCTAACGCTGTCCACCTATCATCATCCGAAGCATCATTACCAATGTGAAATTTGCTGTTTTATGTTTGGTTGTTCCCCAGGATTATTTTGCTCCTCTTGGGATTAACATAACTGAGGCTCTTTCTATCATTTACACTTTGGTAGACTTGGAATTACTCCACCAGACACAGAGTAACATCAGAACGTCAACCACCCAAGGACGGAACTATAACCTATATTGAAAGTTTCAAAAAGGAAACTTCTAAAATCTGTATTTTTGGCGGTAAATTTTATGAAGACTAATCTCTCTGAAAAAGAATTAATTTCAGTTTAATACCATAAATCAGCCTCTAAAGGAAAGACCTAAACATACTGAACTCCCCAATTGAGAATAGCAGTTTTTATTTCACCAATAACGTTTAATTATACTAATGTCCCATAAAACGCTCAAATAAACAGATATACATGCAATTATCATTTAATATAAAATTTCTACAAACCTGTATAATTAACAAATGATTGTAAATGATGCAATAACATCCGCCACCACCACCATCATCGCGAACGAGGCCCTACAATCAAAATGAAACGGTGACTTTGCAGTATCTAGATTGTTTCAATGTTTACCGAAATAGCAATTTCATGTTGTATGCCGTTCAAACATATGTAAACGGTGTTCAAGCGACAATATTGATACTATTGTGACCATGCAGCAACGAGTGTTCAAAATAAAATGTCTAAATGTATCATCTTTTTCTTTTTGTGAATATAATCATGATGCTACACTCCCGTGAAAAAAAGTATCCAGGTTTCAGTACTGCTCCCTTTCATATGTATTTGTCGTTTTGCAGCATTTTCTTAAATATAATGTTGCCTACCCCATTTCCATGGAGGATTTCATAATTCCAAGAAGGGTGCTATGTTTTCTGCTTTGATCGTAAGTGAAATTTAAAATATAATGTTGTAATTGCTCGAAAGTATGAAACTAATAATGTGAAAATTTTCAATCAGACTACAAGCAACGATTAAATAATACGTGAAGGCAAAATATGATCACAATAGAACAACACCCGTACTCATATGTAAAGTGTTAATCAAAACCTTAGCAAAACGGTTAATAACTATTAAGCAGCTGCCACCAGCTAACACAGGACTACTATGTCTCTTTCCCCACTACCAAGCGCTCTACAAAATGAACCATAGTTGATAATTTGTGTGGGGTCTAACACTAAATTACAAATCATTTCACTTTCATACTAGGATATGCAGGGATGTGGAGACATTTCAAACTGCAAACACGATTTATTAAGACACGCCACTTAGCAGAAGACAAACGAAAATAAACCTGCGTAACACGTTTTAAGCCAAAATTATATGGTACCTTTTTGAACGTAAATTCAGCTGCATTCTCTTAATTCCATTTCCTCTCCCCCGTTACAGATTTGTATGCTGTAACCGTGAAGGTTGAATAATGGTCACCAGAGATAAACCAGTATTTTGGGCCTAATATGAATTAAGCTTATGGTATTTTATACCGTTTGGGTATAGGATATTCTAGATATCATGGTTGCAAGCTGGCGTTCTTTTTTCTACTCTCAAAATAATGACCCATAACCTTGAAAATTACGTCACAATAACCAGAACCTAACCAGGTCTCGTGGTTCTATCAAGGCGTCTAAATAAACAATTATCTCTAGCATGGTTGAATAGTTTCCAAGATATCTTGTTTAAGTTCATTATCATGTAATCTAACCAATAGTGCAAAACATGTCTCCCTCTTTGGGGTTGGTGCGAGAGATAAAAGTGCAGACAAATGATTGCAATTAGTGTTTCATTGCAAGTGAATAAGGAAGCAAAAAAAAAGTTAATTCCCTACTTGTCTTGAATAAATTCATAACAACATACATACATACGTTTATATATATGAAATTGTGATCCGCTCATGGCGCAATAATACGCATATATAAACATTCTAGCGAACGTCTGCAGTTGAGTGTAGATCAATGATAAATTTTCACACATTAATCATTAGCGACGTATGAAAAAAATATAAAAAAGTCTTAATAATCTTCGCTTTTTCTAAATGAATTTAATATGGCATTTTCGTCACAATCCTTTCTGATTTATGCCCCCCCCCCCTCATGCATAACGGACAAACTATGCATAAATGAGGAGAGAGAGATAAAATAAATCTGGGCTGGATTTAAACCTTGAAATATAAATTACATCAGGTAACCTACAAGAATATGTTTCGACGTACCGATACGTGTGCACTTTTCTTGGGATTTATCTACAGTGTTTATCAATGACACCAAGTTTCAAACCACATCGACATTATACAGTAAATTCCTCGGCTAGAGTAATGTATTTAATGTTTTGTTTTTGTTTTTGATTCTTAAACATTCGATAATGGTCTAAAAATCGATGTCTGTTAATCAAATTTAAAAATGTTCAAAGACATATATATATATCACGATTACATATTTTGCATGCTATAACAAATAATTGTAATTCGAAATAAGTTTGGTATTTTCAAATCTCAGATTACACGCCACTGAAGTAGAATTGACTATAGCATATGACTGAATATTTGTAATTCTAAGTCAAGTACCTAAAATTCCGTCTATCCTAATCATAATCCCTTTTCATCCTTTTGCACAAAAAAATGAATTGCATCATGATAGTGTTAACATTATGTTTCATAGACTGAAAATATAAAACTCCTGTTTAACTTAATTCAATGCAAATACATACAACAGTGTAACAAAATTTGAAAGCATATTCATCATCGTGTGTTACACTGAAAATCAAGAATTGGTTTTTGGTATAGTTTTGGTATAGTTTATATTTATCATAAATGCACTATTAATTCCAATTATATGATACACTTGTATGGTCATGTTTAAATTGAAATCCAAACCAATGTACTTCATAGGCCTTCCCTAAGATATTGCCCACAACATCAGCTGCACACAAATGACAAAGTATCAGTTATCCAAGTTGTTATGAAGGTAATCTTCTACACAAGTATGACTATAAACGAATTTAGTTATTACATCATGAAAAGAAAACGAATGTGGAAGGCACTATCATATAGTGTGGACTATTTGGAATATATTAAACAGTGCACACGTCGTGTAAATGTTGCAGAAACAAAATGTACTGTGAAAACAGGAGACTATGTGTATTTTAGATGGCAAAAATCTCGGCATAATACACAGTCTTTATTAAAATTAGACAAACCAGTATTAGTATCTGCGGGAACTATGACCCTATTGTATAACCTGACAGTTTTTGTTACAACATGGTTTCGTAAATGTTAACATATTGCCTACACTAAGGTAAAATATGTTTATGATGTTTTTAAATATTGTGCAGGTATAATACACTATATATATTGTACTGGAGTAACATAAAATAATATAGTTTTGTATAGTTCTTTATTGCACAGGAATATTTTTAGATCTGACATTTTAAATTCTGGGGATTTTTTATTCTTCGCCATTTTTTGTAATTTTACTTTTAACTCTTTTAGTTTTTAAACCAACTCTGATTCTGTACAGGAAATGGTCGATACAAACAAGAAACATAAAACTATATATCGACATTGCTTCAAGCAATATCGTTTCGTTTTGTTCATATCTGTTTGCGGTACTTTTAATTATCTTTCAGATATGCTACGTAATTTCTTTTACACGAAGTCATGGATATTTCCCAATAGCTTTTCTTCGGTCATTTCCTAAATTAAAACTCTGTTTAAACATTATTCTGTGTCATGCAGTTTATTAGGCTCACTGTATGCTGCTTTTATTCTTTAACAGTTGTAAGTATATTTTCTGTTGCGTTTTGTCTCTTTTCTTGTTTGCTCTTGTTTGATATTATCACTTTTTCCTCAATACCTTTTCATCTTTGATAAGCCTTTCACCCCTCTGACTCTAAAACTGCCCACTATGGTATGGAATTATTGTATTATTTGACCTTATGTTCTTTTCTAACAAGTCCTTTTTTACCCTATTTTGCGAATCAAAAGAAGGATAATTTCAACATAGCCGTGGTATACGGTGTCCTCGTATATGGTGAATAAAGCAAGACGTAGTAGACAGCTATTGTAACAAATATAAAATAAATTTGAAGATCAAAAATATAAATAAGTATATTTAAATGAGTGTTCTTGTAAATGTATTTGATGCGACATGTGATGATCAATTAGCATTTACTCGACAGAGTGCATAATGCTCTCACATTATAATGGTTTATAAATAGCAAGCTGATGATTATATAATTGGCAATAAAGGCTATGCTATGTAGACGCGGGGAAGAAAGAAACGCTTTTAATTTGAAGATAAAAAAACATGTAGAAAGTTATCTCCGATTTACGTTAGAATCCGACACATTGGGGATGGAAATGCTCTAATTTAAGATATCCTTATCTGATCATAAACGCCATACCACCATTTAAAAAAATGCAATCAAAAACTAAAAATAAATACTTTTCGTAATTAGTATAATAGAATCCTTGCGATGCATATGCTTTGAATGAAGTACAAGTTTTGATAACATTGAAATATATCTTGGAACTCCTTACCAGAGTCGTTTCAAATATTTGTGTCACGTTTCCGAAACCTTATTCAAGGGTTAGATCTACAATAAAATAACATCAACTTAAAAACACCGCCAACGGCCCAAGGTATATATTCATCCATCCCTATTTATGCATGTCTGCAAGGAAAATAAATGACGAAAATATTATTGCTAGTTTGAGTTGATGCAAGCAAGGTACAACTAATAATACAATTTTTAGTTTATAAGACTTATTATAGATTCACACATGCTGCGTTTTATGATGTTATATATGCCTGTAAGGTTTAACTATATTCGTGTTTGTAACAGAAAAGGAAGTAGATGAAACATACTATTTTTACGAGAAAGGTCACCGCTCAAAGTATTAACTAAAGGTGAAGCTGAAGAATTAAGAAATAGTTTTTAAATGCACTAGGTTTATAGGAGCATAACGTATATATAGATGAAGTGTAACAATTAATTGTTAGAAATATTGGATAGGTATGTAAAAGTGGCTATAGCATATTTAAGACACTTAACGAAGTAAGTAATCATAAATTAAATTAATTTTAACGAGGAGAAAGATTTGTCTAAACAAACAATATATACCATGTTATATTTGTCAACCGATTGCGATATACCTAGTTTAATTCGCTTGGTTGAACGACTTACTCTGACAAACGCGAATTGCAGAGAGTCAGAATTAATTTCCCTATATTCTCTATGCTGTTAGAGTAAAACAACTGAACAGACCATATACTGGCTACACATTCACACCATAATCAAACACAACTTCTATTCACCATGCTACATTTCGTTGACTGGCTCCTGTCCTACATATATATCTGAAATAACTCGTGTGTACACCCCTTCTAGAAACTTACGCTCCTCTTTTGATACCTGCATTCCCGTTGTTCCCACTGTTAAAGCAAAGTCATACATTCAACATTGTTTTGCATACCAGGACAAATTTACATGCAGCGAATTACCCATAGATCGTAGACACAAGAACACTGTTCTCATTAAACTCATCTGTTTCAGCCCCAATACCAGACTAGACTTAATAACGTTTACTTCCGTAATTGCTGTCAGCAGTTGATTGTTTTGCACTTTCGTGGTGTTTGTTTTTGTAATCTTGTCGCTGTATTTGTTTTGATATGTTATCTAATACTGTTATGCGTTAAGGACTTATAATGATTTTCTTTTCTTTTTCGTTTTTAACATAAAACGTTTCAATGGTGTATAAAGTTTACAAGACTGTATCCTTGAAAACGAAGTTAGATGTTTTTGAAAACTGTAAATTACACGACTGGATTGACATTATCTGAAATTTCATTGAATGATAAGTGTTATTAAACATACATTTTGATAGAAATTACAGCCAAGTTATGCCAGTAAATATATGACAATGTCAGGACATTTAATGTTTTGCACTTAAATGATAAAGAAACGAAAATGAAAAGAACGCAATGGACAATCACATCACCCTTGGATTTGAAACTGATAATTGTATACGTGGAATATTCCTATCTAAATTATTGTCAAAATATTCCTGGCACCTAAGCGTCGAAGTCACAATAATCCAAGAATAAAAAAATATCGCTTTAATGACAGAAACACTGAATAAGTGTATCATGATTAACGGGCAGAAAACTTTCATAGTACAGGTGACTTGTCTTATCACGCTTCCTAATATCCTGGCATTGTTCCTATTCTTACCAACGTTTGCTACAAGAAGCATACGAAATATAAAATACTGTACAATTTATATGCCTATCATACGACTTCTGCAAGCGCAAATAGCGTTTGGAGAAAAACATGACAGAGGGCGTAAATACACATCAATAACAACTAATGCTATAATGTGAAACATTTCCGACGAAATTTGACACAACACATGGAATTATATATGAACAGCTAGACATTTAAATATTTAATCACAGTTATAGGCAATCACTGTTCTCAGGAGGAATTGGGTAACAATTTGTACTTCCAGTTCAGAACCCATTTTTAGAACATTTTTGCTCTGTCATACTTTTTGATAATAGAAGTTATATGCATACATGTTTGGTAGGGATCTAAGGGCAATTATTTATTCTTGAGAATATGAGCTTATGGTGTGGTTGTCTGTGTGTATTTCGTCGACAGTGCAAATGCCTTGGTGATGATCTGGAAGAGAAATATGTGTTCCATTGCATGTTGCTTTGTTTACAGTCACAATAATGCCGGTGAACCTTTGATACAAACTTCCCAGTGAAGTCATGTTTCAAGGTAATTTAGATTAACATATGATTTGTATTGATTTCACACAAAGGACAGTATAGTGCTGATAAACAAATGTAGATAATATGTAGTAAAATTAATTGTGTTATATGTCCTGTTTGGGCAGGACTGATTAAATTTTAAATTGGCAAGACAGTTATATTATTAACAGACACATGAAATTTTCACACTTTGTGTATACTGCCTTTAACAATTAGAAAATATAATTATAATTCTAAAAATTTAATTTAAAAGAATTTTAATTAATTTGTTTGTCTTTTGAAAATTAAAATGATTTTTCCCTATAAATTCACAGAAATGGTATATGTTGTAGACGACACTCATTATTATTAGCAGCAATGTATTCCCACACGATATACCAAGCTGAAATAGAAGATTGTTCTCAAAGACTGTCAGCAAAAATATCTTTGCATTCTGTGCCAGCACATGCTAGTGATTGTATAATATGTACAGGAAATGTAACATTCATTAGTTTCTTTTCTCATATTGTCATATAGGGATCCCAAGACAAACAAATGGAAGTAAAAGCATGTCCACAGACTGGTATTAATATTAAAATTGAATATTCCAAAGGAGCTTGATGCATCCCATTTATGCCACAATAGTTTGTGTGTGAATGTTGAGAACCTGATTATAGAACCTCATTCCGTTAACAATAATAGGCAGTGCTGCAAAGTGTATGTGCATTGTATTGGGAATGGTGACTTTCTAGACAGAATGCTCAAGTTGAAGTTGTAACATGGAATAATAAGATAGCATAATATTTCCTATCCACTCACCCACATCCATTTCGAATTTTGTCTGGCATGTATGGATGGATGGATGGATGGATGTGTTGAGTCAGAATGAGAAAAGAAAAACTGTGGTCTTTATTTTAGTAGACCATGCTGGTATGACGGTAAGGTCTTAAATACATTTCTTCCTTCCATTCATTCATTCATTCATTCATTCATTCATTCATTCATTCATTCATTCATTCATTCATTCATTCTCTCAGCTATTACTTCATTTAATATTATTTTATTTTATAATTTTTCTAGATTTATTTATTTTGCGTTGTAAGTTCTCTATTTATTTCTTCATATTCAGAGGAAACTGTTTCGACCTCTCCATAGGTCTCTTCAGATGGTAGTAAGTAACACAACTTCTAAATAGCATGCATTGTGTTACCTAAGGATTTCGCCACTACAGTGTTTCCTTCTGTACCACGTGCACTTCATGGTGTCTTTCAGTACTGTCATTTCGCACATGAAATTAAGATAATCTTTTCCATCTATAGTCTCCATAGGCTCCTGCTAAACATGTGCATAACAGTGATCGCCCTTCGAGTCTAGCAGTTCCTTTCAGTAGTCAGACGTTATATAGCCTTGCTAATACAGGTGGGCCTGCATCATATTTCCTTGTCTTACTAGAATACGTTGCCTGGTTTGTGGACGGTTTTGATACAATTCTTGGTAAGTGCAGTCTTTATCCATTGTATCCAGTGATCAAAGAGTCCTTGTTGAAAGTTTCCAGTGATCACATGTGTGTAACTTTTGTTTTCAGTGATGATCCTAGTCTGTTATTGAGTCTGTGTATTGTTGAATGCATTCTTACTTTAAAGTTTTTGGAATAGTTCACATATTTACGTAATGAAATACTGATGGATCTGTTAACAGCCTAACATTACAGTGTGCTTGTGTTCAGTCGCATTCTTTTACAACATCCAGGGGAATTTCTTTTTTAAGAACTTCTGGCAGGATATTTTTATCATTTTCTGTCATGGGTAGATGAGTGACGTGATGAGGGCCCAGGTATGCTGATTGTATCCACCGACTGTTAGCACTTCCTCACCCACAGACCTTTTAATAATGACATTCATTTGGAGCAGTCCCCTGAATAATAGCCCAGAGTTGTATCCAGTACGTGGGGAAGTTGACATTTAATTTGGGTAGCATCGCCACTATTGTCCTCCATCAGTTGTTTAAAAATCAAAGTGCAGCGTGCTTGAATGTCTTTGCTGACAATTTTCTGTTTTAGCATTTTTTCTTCTCTTGCCGTTATTCCTGGAAACATGTTTTCACTGAACATTGCATAATTACACCGTTTGAACTGTAAACGTACCAAAATGGACCGGGTCCGACAGTCGTTATACTTCCCATATTGGATGTAAAATGTTGTAGGCATCTCGAAAGCCATCAGCATCCTGTGCATCTCCTATGTTGGTGCATATGGAGGGGGATTACCGCTATAATTCTATGCTTGTATTTTCTATTTTTCCTTGATGCATTATTGTAAATGACTGCTTGCAAGTGCTACTGTCATAATTCTATCCATGCATATTGTATTCTTCATTGGTTCAAACTGTACGTGGCAGTTTGCAAAAGCTACTTTCCTTCTGCATTATTGTAAATGGTTGCTTGCAAGTGCTACATTCGTAATTCCATCCATGTATATTGTATTCTTCATTGATGCAAACTGTAAAGGGCTAGTTGCAAATGCTTAGATCTACTTTCCTTCTGCGTCATTGTATCTTGCTTCTTGCTAAACGCTGAATTCGTTCTCTAATTTGTCGAATTGCAAATACTATGTCAGTTATTACACGTTTTACATTCTGTTCATAAACTTGCCATATTACAGTTTACACCATTCTAACTCCTGATTTCATTTAAATTTGGCCTTGCAACAATCTAATTTTGTCAGTATCGTCTTTATTATTCAACTCGTGTCGCCATCTGTTGTCATTATGGGATACAACAGTATTAGCATGGCATTATGACTACAGGTGGCGCTCTAAATGTCCAAGTTGTTTTTCCTCAATGAAAATAATGAATGCTCCTCACGGGAAGTTAGATTGCTTGACGGCACTAATTTTGTGTGCCAACAGCATATAAAGAACTTCATAGATCTACGTGTGGAAAGAAAACAACGTATAATTCTTTCAGTCCCGTCTTTTTTAAGTGTAAGTTAGCGACGAAGTTTTAACCGTTCTCTAAAACCATGTGCTTTTTCGAAGCTCTAAGTGATTTATAGCACCTTAAGAAAACAAAAACGCCATCACGACAGCAGGGTGGTCTTTAGTCCTACATTAGTCCTACAGGTAAGACCTGACGCTGATATTTATGTTTTCGGCTTACCTAAACAAAATCAACATGTGTTATGTCTTACCTATAGGACTAGGTGGTCTTAGACCAGGTTTATCTTCAACCCCTCTGGCCATATGAACCCAAAAATGTAAAGCTAGCGGGTCATACATGCTTATATATGCTGTAATTATAGAACTTATTTTTTATGAGCGCGGGCCACACAAAAGATTCCCGCGGGCCTGCAGTTGGACCACCCTACACTACAGTACTGTATTGTCATATCATAGACTCCCCAGTTTTGACGCACTTAAGCATTGACTTTCACGTTTTCATAAATATACTTCTTTCATATCATTATTTTGGAAATATTAGTTATTTTAGAAAAGTACGGTTCGGAAATGACAATGATATATTCCTTCTTTTCTTCATGAGCTTTCATAAGACGAGCCCTGGTCATAAAGATCGTGTAGTACGTCACCCATTTTGATACACCTCACAGTTGTTGTTGTTGTGGGGTTTAATGCCATTTTTCAACACACAATAGGCTATACATGGCGGCCAGTATTAATGGTGAATGAAAACCCTGGAAAGAACCACCAACCCACGACTAGGTACTGGCAAGCTTTCTCACATACCAGCATTGGCTGAATCCATGACTCGACCCCACGCAGACAGAGGTGAGATGGCCGTGATCTGTAATGGAGAGTGCTTTAGACCACTGGGCCCCCGATGCACCTCACAGAAGTCAATCTTTTCCTGTGATGCTATTGCACATATGCTCCGGAGAAAATAACATATTTCAGGTTAACATCAATGCACATAAAATAAAGATTGGAGCACAGACCCCCGCCCTCTATTCATTCATGGAAACATATAATTTTCTTTGTAATGAGCCTCTGAACATCAAACTGCCTAAATAAACAGCTTGTAAGGGGAGCAAGGGGAGTCACTAATCACCCCACGATGCACCAAACACTCTTGAAAACACCCCAGGACACTTCAAATTATGTTTAAATGTTGAAATTATTTCATTTGAACAGATAATCTTTTAATCTTAAATACTCCAAAATTGAAAATTAAAAATCCAAGAAATGTTTAAGCCAATTACCTAGTCACCCACAGCAATGAAAGAGTTATTGTGCTTCTGATTCTAAGCATTGAGTAAAAGCATTCTGTTATGTATGGATATACAAATACCAAATGCACTGTACAGTAATTGAATGCTCATTTTATTTTCGTTTATCAATATGTATCCAGGCCACACCACAAGGAGGTACACTTTCCATGGCCCATTTTTATTGATATTTGGTGGGGATTATTTTTCTTTTTTTATTAGATACACACATATATATTACTTTTTGTCATTGTTTCCTTTCCTTCTTGATGTCATTTAGTATTACTGTTATATATATTTTCCATTTCCCATTTAAAGTCCTGCAAAAAGCAATCAGTGCAGTTTTGTCCTTTCGTCCAATAGATGCTGTCAATGTCTTGATTTGGATGCTGTTCCTTTTGCCTTAATAACAACTGAACATTTCTTGTGATGTTATGAATTTTGTATTTTGTCCATAAAGAATTTTAAAACTAAATATAGAACCATTAGGTTCTAATTATTCAGCGTACTGCACTTTATCACATTAAAGATTATAAAAACAAAAACTTTAAAAGAATTCTTGAAATATTAATGTAGTGACACACGATTCTAACTTACTAAGTGTGTTGCTCTTTGTCATTTAAAAGTGGTTTAATTAGATTTATCTATGATCAGAAAGAGACAGAGAGAGAATGCACCAACACTTGCATAGTTCATTAAGTTATAGTAATTGTATACATGTATCCTAGGTAGATGAGTGTTTTGGGACAGCCTTACAGTGTTTTGGGATAGTTTTGCGATGTCTTGAGGTCTTTCCTTCAATAATTATCAACACGGGGAAAAACACAATTGATCTTACTTGATAATTATATTGATCACTGTCCTTTTTCTTGGTTTGATTTTATTTAATTGCCTACATGTAACCTGGGTAGTGGAGGGTGTTTTGGGATAGTATTTTACTGTTTTAGGGTAGTCATGGATTCTTTCATTTGGTGATTAAAAACATGGGGGGAAAACTCCTGATCTTACTCGTTAATTATATAATTCAGAATTTCACTGATCACTATCATTTTTTGTGTTCGATTCACTGTAATTGTATAACATGTACCTTGGGTAGGTGAGAGTGTTTTCGGACAGTTTAGTGGTGTTTTGGGTTAGTCTTTGTCTTTGGGTCTTTAGTCAGACTTGGAAACAAGAGACCAAATGTTCATGACCTTGAATGAAGTGTTTAGCCCAGAGTACTAAAGTATTACGGGTCTTAATATTAGCATTCAACAAACAAGTAATTAAAGACGCTTAAAGGTATTATATATGACTATTTACTGTTCTTTCTTTATTATTTAATTGCATTTAATTTCCAGTTTCACAAAGATGATTGTGGGAAAAGGTTGTTAAACAGACACCATGTAGATTCCAGGTTGTGAAAGACGAGTTACTCTGATACCTCATTAATACGGGAAAATATCTGTGATGGCATATATGTATCATAATGATGGGATCCTGATGTATATGTTGCTTAAAATTCACATGAAAGTGGAGGAAGTATGTTAAGAAAACCCAGCAGAGTGATATATTGAGAATATTAATGAGTATATTATTTACGTGAACATCTCTTTAATTCTTTTTTCAGATATTAATGATGCCTTATATATATATATATATATATATATATATATATATATATATATATATATATATATATATATATATATATATATATATATATATATATATATATATATATATATATATATATATATATATATATATATATAATAAGCACTACAAATACTGGGCAAAACCAGCTCAATTAAATGGTCAAATATATTTTGGGAATTTTGATTTTACCCTGGGGGAAAAAGTGTTATGGTCAGCAACAAAAAACCTGGCACAGTCAGGCAACTGGAAGTACACATTTGTTTGTTTACCTAACAATTATGTCTGAAATGAATTGAAGACTAGACTCGAATGTTGATGTCAGAAATTTGCTCTTTGAATTTTTTGTAGCCTGGTATCTTTCACAGATGGTGTCATCTCCTACACTGTTACTGTTGCATTTTGCTCTGATAAGATTTTATGACCAGAGCATTCTTCTTTTGATTTCTTGATGTAGATTTATTGATGATTTATGTATACATGTGTTTTTGAGCGTGCACATTATTTAAATCGGTTGTCAGTAATGCTTAAGAAATGGCTTTATTTTTAAACAAAAGCATACCAGTGATAAGTTTTAAATGCACATTTAATGTGCTAAGAGATAAAGTAACACAAAGTTTTAAAGTCAACACCTGTCAATTGAAAAAGCTATCAGAACTTACAGAAAACAACATTAACATACTTTACATTTTGACTCGTATTTAGATTCAATCTACTGTTTCTTGACCAATATGATAATCATGTCGTCTGACTCTTGCATGACATAACAGGATATTTAAGATGACAACTGGCTAACAGATTGTTTACAGTTATATAGATTTTAAAAAGATATAGATATTATTTGAGAACATGGGATATTAATGGAAACACTGATGTTCATAGATCTAGCTGATGATGCAGAACAAGTATATTATGGTCATGCAGTGTATGGTGATAAGCATGTGATAGGTGGTGCTTGGCAGTAAAATACTGAAAACTTGGAAACCAGTGATATAATAGGAAGGATATTAATTATTTGTTTGGTGTTTTTGTTATATTGTTCATTTTAATGTTTTATGCACGTTTATCTCATGCAGTCTTCTTTTTTGAAAAGATAGAAGTGTGTTTGTAATCCTTTTACTTCGGTAATATCTCCATACAGAACCTCCTATGTACCAAATAAATTTGTAAATTAAACATTTTATTACCCGATTCATATTTATTGTATTCGCTGTACAAAAGTGCTGTTGTTTTGCAGGTGATAAAATAATTTTTTTGCACTTAATATCGGCAGAAACCATGAAAAGGATTATAATTTGTAATTTCTGATGTTTTGACCATTACAAAAATACTAGATATATATCTGAACCTGAGTTGAAATTTGGCCAGTTAAGTTTGTCAACTCATGCGGTATTCGCCAATTTTATTTGAAATAAATAATGGAACGATCTGCTGGTCTGATGTTTTGTCAGGTGTTTTTTCATAGTGTCTGATCTTTAAAAAAAAATCTTTCTTGCATTTCATCCTGAAAGTTGAATCTAGTACTGTGTCTGAAGACTTCTCCTGAAACATAATAATGTACAGTAATTAAGATGATAATACAGTAATGTTAATGAAACTCCAGTAATGGAGCAAGACATTAATCATTATGTTCATATAGCATTGATTAATTCATTTATCAACTTGTGTTACACTTAATATCCTGGAGTACATTCTTGGGATATATTACGTATTAAAAGTGACTTGGCCGCACCAAACTAAGATCACTGTATCCTACTTGTCATGCTTTAGATACCTTTGTATATTCAGCCTTTTTGATCATTGCACCTTCAATATATTGCACCTTGTTTCACGTTTAGTTTTTAAAATTTAATGAACAAGATTAACTAAACTAAACAGGCTTAATTAACTTTTCAGCCCTCATTTTAAGGTACTATGTAATATTTCATGCATTGGTGTAATATAATCACATATCAACAATTCAATCAATTCATCACCTATATTTCATTTGCAAGTAGTACATATGCTAAAGTTGTGATACGATTACGGTTTACAAGTAAATCAAACATTATGCAGTCTAATTAGTACAATAAATTGTTGATGGTTTTTGATAGGGTTTCTTGCATTCAAGTTTTCACCTAAAAGCATATAGTTATTTTTTGGTCATTATTTTGTTTTCCTTTTTTACTAATAATATATCCAGTTTATTGTTGTTTTAGGTTTAGATGAGCAATTAGCAGCTTGCAGCGGAAGGCTGCCGATGCCCTGTCTTCAGATACCACAGTCCTATGTGCAGCAAGTACTACAGATGGCTCAACACCAAGACATTTCAGAGATTAACGAAAATTTACACAATATATTTGCTCCATACAGCCATCCCAGAACTGCTGGAAGGTTCCCCAATCCAAGATGGGGAAACAGTAAAGGCAGGGCCATGGAACCCATGTCATATTGGACCCACAGCTTGTTAGCAAGCACTTCTGAGGTATAAAGAAAACCCCAGCTTTCTTTTAAATCATAGATTTTTTTCACTTTGAACAAACTGCTTTTGTTTATATGGAAACACAAATTCTGAATGTCCATGAATACTTTTGACAACATTTCATAGCAGCTCTGTATGACACTTAACTAGCAATAATTATCCAGTGTGTGTGCGTGCACGTATGCGTGATTTGGATTTTTAACATAGCTTTAAATTAGTTTCAGTCATATCACTATGATGTCTGCAGTGTGGCAGTTTATGGTGATGTCTAACACTGGGGTATCATGCTGCAGACATGAAGCATGATGTCCCACCCAGTCACATTATCCTTACACCAGAATGACCAGTCCTAACAATATTCTCTTAATGCTGAGCACCTAGTGAGGCAGCTGTTAGTAAATTTTTTTTAGGTTTTTGGTATGACCCATCCAGGGTTCGAACCTGTGACCAACTTCATCAGAGGCAGACGTTCTAACCAGTTAGGCCACTGGAGCAGTCCCATCCAGTTTGGCTTGGTTTGGTGTTTATCAGCACAGCAACACAGTTTCGTTATTTAATGAAAAGGCAATTGCAGTAAAGTGCCTTACCCAAGGACACACCACAGTAGCTGACTTAGGCTGGTCCATTGGGAGGATTCTAACCTAAACCCTTTCGGACATGAGTTCTGCATGCTAACCAATGAGCCATTGTTGATACATCCAATTTTGGATGATGGAGATACCAGGAAGAATATAGCATGAGAATATCTTATTGTTATGACCTATGTTCTATGTCCGACTCATTAAGTTTGTCTTTCACAGACCTGCCAACCCTGATTAGTCCATCTGAGTAAGGCAGTTGATTTTTTTGCCACACGTTTGACTAGTTTTCAGTAAGGCATAACAAAATATTAATAACTGCTATTGCAAAGCTGGAAAATGTCATCAGTTCGACGTATCGACAATGAACATTATATTCAACTGAAAAGTTTGTAAAGTGTGCGTAGACTTTATTTACCACCAGTACAGTTGCACAAACTCTAGTTCCAAACCCTATGCAGCTCATTGGCTTTTTGCTATCTCTCAACTTTACATCATTCTTGGAAATTCTTTTCCATTTCACATGACGACGGCAATGATACCTCCTGCCACAAGTCATACTCAAATTGGCACAAGATGTCCAATAGACATAATTGTGTCCTTTTCAGCTTTTATACACAAGAATATGAATAATCCTTTTATTCTTCTGTATTGATTAACACTTTTCTAGAAGCATATTTTCCCTTTTGTCTTCAACATGCATCACTATCTGGATGCCATTTTTAAAAATTCTGTAATCTACAGTTTGATCATGCAGACGCTTCACATGAACAAATAGATGCTGTTTAAAGCATCTAGGGTGCTGCTGTAAAGTTAATCTGGTTTCCTGACTAATTACACTAATTCTAAGATGAAACCCGGATACAAATAAAACACGAATGAACCAATTATCTAGATTTTTCGGCAACGATCATTTTTTCATAGATTTTGCTAGTATGTCGTAAGTCCGTATTTTACGGGTAATTTTTGTAAGACTTATGGAACAATTGTAAGAGTTGGCAGGTCTGCTCTCATCCAATGCAGTATGTCTAGTCCTAGTAGTGTACAACTGAGACTAAAGGAACACCATAGGAATATCCACATTAAAAAAGAGACCCAGGTTTCTAAACACTCTGACCTACTTCACCACACCTAATCTGTGTTCACTATCAGATAATACAATGTAACCCCGTTATAACGCGAATTTGGATATAACGTGGTCATGTTATGGCTCCCCAAATTTCATATACATGTATTTTTCTTGTGCAGAAAAAAATTCTCATTTTGGGGAAGAGATCGCGTATGAATAATACAAGATGATCGTGGCTTGGCTCCTGAAATTTTATATGTATTTTTCTCGTACACGAAAAGTAAGAAGAAAAAACGCAAAAAAAGTTTATTCTGAGATCGCGTAGGTCCTCGCCAATGTCGCAAACTTGGATTGTGTTTCCTTATTGGCTGCAAAACATACCATGTGACTTTTTTATTTGTTGGCGACATTGTTGGCTGTTTAAACTTTCATTTACAACTATTGGTATGGAGTGCATAAATTCAGAGGCCCCATGAAATGAAGCCGCAAACTGGAGATAAAATGCACTGAAATTTATCAGTTGTTACATAAACATATTCTTTGTCTATTCTGACAAACCATCTAAACAGTGCATTGTTATATCATAATCCGCTTATCCTGACATCTAGCATGAGTTCTGTATGTTGTGAAATATCCGACTTTTTGTTGTTGACATTTCTGATAACAGAGATCAACCGGACGAGATATTGTCTCGTAATCTATCTTCCATTGGATTTTCGGCCGCTCGCTAGTAATTAATATATTTACAAAGACTGACATTTGTATGTGGATGGTAAGTAAAATTCCTCTTCGTTTCACTCAGAATTAAATTCTTCAGAATGCTCACGTTTTCTGTAATAACACCTGTGTCTCTATCGTCCGTTGACCCTTTGTTAATTTTCAGACGCATGCGTGGAAGGCAGCATCATGCTGCTACCACAAAGGGAAAAAATACATCTTACTTATCGGTTTATTCAGTAGGTATGGAGGGAGAGTAACTAGAATAGTCTAAACGACGGCCAATTCCTTTTTAAAAATGTACCCAGATAAAATAGTTTTCTGAAATTTCAAAGGAAACAGATTATCTTTGAGGCACCAACTGTTATGAAAACGTGCTCAGCACATGCAAAAAAAAAAAAAAAATACCAGTCTCAATTATTTGATGTTGCCGCCACAATAAGAAATGGGGCATTCGTTTGGTTCTCCAAAGCTATCCTTTAGTGGTGACTTCAATAGCGCATGCACCCTTCATCAAAGAAAGCCGACTACAGTCTTTCAATATTAGCAAAGAACTTTTCTTCAAAGGAAGTCAGTACCAAACTTAAATAAAAGTGATTGAATCTGATGGATTTTTGCATTTTCCAACGTGACTGGAACACGTTAACTGTGCTGTAAAAATTTCCTTTTTGTAGGGAAAACGTTTATGCCAACGGCGGCTTAAAACGCAAACTAACTTTTACCAACTTGGAACGTACTTTAGAGTAAATGTGCTTCGTCATTCGTTACGTGATTGTGCTATGTTTTTCCACTGAATTCAGACCAATATGACCTGTTACAAAATTAATGAATATTTTAAAGCTGTGTGTGCTTATTTTCTTTGGAATCACGTGTATTGTGGATTCAATGTATATGATGAGGTTCGCAGGTGAGTACACGGTCTTGATACTATTCATGCTATACATTAGATATTTATATCTAGATGGGATTAACGTATATGTACCAATTCATGGTTCTCTAAATAAACTATTATATTATGTCTTCTGTTTTCACTACAGGTTTATTTCTCGTTTAATATGTATCAATTGAAGATGATAACTGTGCCGACGAAGCACGTATTTTACCGCCCGCATTTATTAAAAAAACCCAATTTTTTTTGAGGGGGTACATTTTTTTCAGCTAACTGACTTGCTTCGGTATATAACGCAATCGGGTTTTATGGCTCCCAACTACCGTGTTATAGCAGGGTAACACTGTAGTAGCAACATTAAGTGAAAATATAGAGAATATTTTTGGACACACCAAGATGTATTGTGACTGTAAACACGGAAGTGTGCATATTGCCATGCCTGTATTATTTCTGTGGTAGAAGCTTAATATGGTGAAACTCATAATATTGTCATGACATTATCAGAAGGTGGTTTCAGTACCACATCACATCCAAAGTATCATCTGTAATGGAATGATAGACAGGACAGATTTACTAACTATTGACATGTAGTAATTTTGTAACTAATTGCGGTTGGTGGGTACTAAACGTCAAGGATATTGCTGATGTTTACTATTCTCATCTTTGCTGCTGATGCCACATTGGACTTCATTTTGGGTGGTAGTGAGGGTCTGGTTTTTTATGTGCTTTCACAAACACTAACAGATTATTTTCCATCTTTTCTTCAGGACAATGTTCCCAGCAGAGATGAACAAAAGCACCTTTATGATGCTGGTCTAGGAAATAAAAAAATAAATTTTTGTAAGGATAGTGACCCCGCATATTTCAGGACCAAACTTGAAGAAAGCTTTCTCAGATTAAAATCTGGAGGGGGATTTGAATTGCCGAGGTCAGGCATTAACAGCCGTGTGTTCTTAGAAAGGATTTGGATACCACATGGTGGATACACCAGTGCTTACCTGGCAGATGAAAGCAACTTGGGGCAAGCTGTATGCTATATATGACCCATTCAAAGAGATCTTGATTTATCAGCGTTGACAAATTGCCAGGAAGCACAGGTTTATTGTTTATATTTAAAAATGCATAACACTGCAGTGGATTAACATTGCTCTCAAATTTCCTTCATTCAATTTTAACTACCTCACCTGCACAACTGCGGCAAGGTAGTCACATCCAATGGCAATGGCAGTGTTAACAGTATTAAAATTTTGTCATTGTTTTTAAATTATGTTATCAACATCATTTACTGTATTCAGACGAAACTTTGGTATAATATTTCTTTCATATCCAAAACTTGTACACTGATATGCTTAAGCAGATATGTAGTTGTATCATTAGGAATAGTGTTCTTTGGTTTTTGAAAGATGTGTATCTTTTACATCAGTAGTTGTATTATACTGCAACTTTGACTGTTACTGTAAATACAAATTTCATCATTTATCATCAAAACTGAAAATTATAATACTAGAAATAGCTCATATTATTAATTTCTTAAATTGGGCGTGGGTTCATTAACAGTAACATCTAAAAAATCACGTGATGAAATCAGTATTGTTTAGTTAAATATGTACATGTAAGTTTGCCATGTGTATTTTGTGCATTTGCTGTGAATTCTCTTCTTTCATTCTGTTAAATAAGTTTTGAATGTTTTAAAAACGCCACAACACATTCACAGATTTGAGCACTCATAAAAGTGTCCATTTTTTTAAAAGCACACAAATTAATATCTATAAAAGTGAATTTATGGTAATTGTTCTTAAACTTTCTTATTTTTCATTTGCAGGTAGATGCACAGAAAGAAGAATATTTGACATGTGGGCAGATGATTGTTGTTGGAATGATCAAAGAACATGTATCATCGTACATAATAATGCTTTATTTTACATCAAACTCAAATATGCATCTGATATTATAGTAGTTAAAACTAAATGTTGTATGAATTACACAGAATAAAGCTATATATTACTTCTATTCACATAGAGTTCATCTTCAATCCTTATTATCTTTATCCCTGACATCAAATATCATCGCTGTATTCTCGTAGTATTATCTCAACCTCCACAACCTCTACTTTTAATTTTTTGTTTAATGAAAATGAGGGGACTGATCACTGAACACAACAACCAGAGAAAGAAATAAACTAATATACACTTCAGAATGTTGCAAAGACAACGTCAAAGACAAACATTCCTTTTCAGTTGTGGAACAATTTCTCTGATAATTGATCACTTTTTTTAATAGCCGTACTTGATGATCTACATTTTTATCTTCTTGGATCAATACTCCTCCAACCCCTACATCACTTGCATCAAAAGACTTTTTAAATAATTGAAATTTGATGCTGAAAGAACTGGTGCACTTTTAAGCATTGCTTTTAATTTTTCAAAACAAATTCCAGACAAATGAAACTTAAATTTCTTAACAAACTTGACCTAGGCTAGTCAATTACGGAAAAACATAGCAAAAGTTCTGACAATTACCATCCATACCCAAAAATTGCATAAGTTTCTTTGAATGGGCACTGGGAACTATGATGACCTTGACCATAACTTATATATATTTAACTTAATCTTGTCCCACAATATGTCCTAAAACCTGGCAAAACTCACTTGTACATAAATTGTCAGATTTGCCTAATAAAAAAAATTCTGAATGGTTTCCAAGTGATCTTCCCAGGTGTTGTAGATAATGACATCATAGATGTTTGCATTCTAATTATCTAAAACAGATATTAACATTCAGTAAACACTGGAATGTTGCCAGACATTTTTTTTTGTTCCAAAGGACAGCACATCATAATTTGGAAATGAATCTGTTTTAGTGACAGTGTTGAGTTTTGTTTAGTCAGTACACATGTGGAAAGTACATGTATTATCTGGTTTAGGCACAAGAATACATGGTGACCTGCAATTACTTGTACTTGATTCCATGATCTCTGTAATCATTCTCCAGTAAAAGTGACTTTCCTTTTTCAAATATTCCTGCTTGAGAGGATTCATCCTATAGCACTGTTGCTTCACAGATGTAGAATCTACATCATTGTCCTGATAGAGTATACATCTCGATAGAATTTATTTATTCGTGTTCGAACATCAGGAAACACATGTTTATAATCATGTAATAATTGTTCTAGTTCACTCCTTTCCTAGTATTCTAGATATGAAAGTTTTTGGTCCAGATTGTTTAATATGTCTGAATTCCAAAGTTTGGTTAAAGTAAAGTCACTAGACATATTGCATTCCATCATGGCATCGTTTACATTCTCACTGTATAGGATAAATACAACTAAACTGACTGAATCATTAACTGTTCTATCTCTATCAAAATACTCCTTTAACATACCAAACAGATGTTTACGTTTCTGCATCCCAGGGCTCTTAATGATATAAATTAAGTCTACCTTCTTTTCAAAAAATATAACAGGGTTCATGCAATCTTTAAAAAAATATAATTCCATGACTTTTCCACAATTTTACAAGACCAATTTAAAGAGTACCTTTTATGCAAACGTATGACCTCTAATACTGACCTAACATGTAAATTTAACACAAAAACATTTTACAGTTGGCTTTTGGACATACTTCATCCAATCAGATAGATCAATCTCTTTTAAATGCCATGAGTACAATGATTTTGAATGTTGGTAAAATCCCTGGATGTAGTGTAACTTAAGTTTATGGGGAACCTACTCTAATAAAATCCATTGAAGAAGTTAGGTTGGTAAAACTTTTGTGTCTGCAGATAAATGTGACTGGATAATGTAAAATAACCAAATTCCACGACTTTTCCAAACCTTTGAATGACTTATAAAAATTTCAAAACTTTTCAAGGCCCTTTAAGTGCTTTTCTGTAATTTACAAACTTTTCCAGGATTTTCATGACTGCAGGAACCCTGGTGTAAGGACCATAATACTTAGCCTGAAGATGATATTGAGGTATTGGTAAGACAGCCAGAACTTTAACACCATGCTTAAAGTTCCCTGTTTAATTTTGTCA
>JAPYKE020000184.1:62500-70601 GCA_028554795.2 Sinohyriopsis cumingii | reverse complement strand
TGGCAAGTCGGCCTCGATAGCCTGTATCAGAAAATATCAAGTTGCCTGGCACACCTCCTCCTCAATCGTCGGGGCGGTGGGTGCGTCAAAACATATGACTTTACAAAAAGTCTTTATGCCGTTTCACTAAACGTTGAATATTTTGGGAACCGCTTGACATTTTTCCATGGGGTTTGCATTGGAATATTGGACAATGAAGGTTCTAGACTGCTATGTCGACGGCGGGATTCGAACTTGTGCTAGGTCGTCCTCACAATTAAAAAACCGATGAAAAGCTACAGTTTCCCCCATATCTCCAGAACGGCTGGGAATATTTTCAAGCGGTTTGCTGCAGCGTGTCGGGGCCACGGGGCCACCTCGGGGAACGGGTGCCACCCGGACGCCACCGGGCGAGGTGGTGTCAAAATGGCGGAAAAACCGTTAGGTTCCTAGAATGAAGTGGTGGAAGGGAACGTCCCATTGGCACGTTTCACACCTCGGCAGACGCGCCTGGTCGAGACGAAGACATAGAGTGGTAGATGTTGAAAATCGGTGGAGGTTTGGCCGAGTTAGGGGCTATTTTGTCACCCGGCAGGGGCCACAAAACGACAAAGTCCGAAAAGCTACAGTTTCCCCCATATCTCCAGAACGGCTGGGAATATTTTCAAGCGGTTTGCTGCAGCGTGTCGGGGCCACGGGGCCACGTCGGGGAACGGGTGCCACCCGGACGCCACCGGGCGAGGTGGTGTCAAAATGGCGGAAAAACCGTTAGGTTCCTAGAATGAAGTGGTGGAAGGGAACGTCCCATTGGCACGTTTCACACCTCGGCAGACGCGCCTGGTCGAGACGAAGACAGAGAGTGCTGGATGTTGAAAATCGGTGCAGGTTTGGCCGAGTTAGGGGCTATTTTGTCACCCGGCAGGGGCCACAAAACGACAAAGTCCGAAAAGCTACAGTTTCCCCCATATCTCCAGAACGGCTGGGAATATTTTCAAGCGGTTTGCTGCAGCGTGTCGGGGCCACGGGGCCACGTCGGGGAACGGGTGCCACCCGGACGCCACCGGGCGAGGTGGTGTCAAAATGGCGGAAAAACCGTTAGGTTCCAAGAATGAAGTGGTGGAAGGGAACGTCCCATTGGCACGTTTCACACCTCGGCAGACGCGCCTGGTCGAGACGAAGACAGAGAGTGCTGGATGATGAAAATCGGTGCAGGTTTGGCCGAGCTAGGGGCTATTTTGTCACCCGGCAGGGGCCACAAAACGACAAAGTCCGAAAAGCTACAGTTTCCCCCATATCTCCAGAACGGCTGGGAATATTTTCAAGCGGTTTGCTGCAGCGTGTCGGGGCCACGGGGCCACGTCGGGGAACGGGTGCCAACCGGACGCCACCGGGCGAGGTGGTGTCAAAATGGCGGAAAAACCGTTAGGTTCCAAGAATGAAGTGGTGGAAGGGAACGTCACATTGGCACGTTTCACACCTCGGCAGACGCGCCTGGTCGAGACGAAGACAGAGAGTGCTGGATGATGGAAATCGGTGGAGGTTTGGCCGAGTTAGGGGCTATTTTGTCACCCGGCAGGGGCCACAAAACGACAAAGTCCGAAAAGCTACAGTTTCCCCCATATCTCCAGGACGGCTGGGAATATTTTCAAGCGGTTTGCTGCAGCGTGTCGGGGCCACGGGGCCACGTCGGGGAACGGGTGCCACCCGGACGCAACCGGGCGAGGTGGTGTCAAAATGGCGGAAAAACCGTTGGGGTTCCAGAATGAAGTGGTGGAAGGGAACGTCACATTGGCACGTTTCACACCTCGGCAGACGCGCATGGTCGAGACGAAGACATTGAGTGGTAGATGATGAAAATCGGTGGAGGTTTGGCCGAGTTAGGGGCTATTTTTCACCCATGCCACAATAGTCAAGGTCAAGGTAGGGAGCGTGGGAAAATAGTGTTTTTCTCCCAAGCGTGGAAAGATATGTTAAAGTTTGACCCACCGGCGCCTAGGTCTGGATGAGTCGCACCTGCCTGTGTTATCCCCGTGCATGTCGCTGTGTCCGTTCGTGCGTACGCCTTCGCATAGCAAACGCTTCGGTGCCAAGTCGGTAGCTTAAAGTTGGTTTTCTCCGAAAGCCTATGAGCGATCTTAAGGTGCGACCCATCGGCAGATGGGCCTCGACGAGACGCAGCTGGCAGTGAAAACCCCATGGATCTCGGCTGGTCCGATCGTCCGTAAGTCAAAGAAAACGAATGCAATGGAATTCGCAATGGTCAGCTCGCTGCGAGAATCGGATTATTTTTTTTCCTGGCCAAACGGGTGGACCAATGGGCAATTGCAAGACGTCATTCGATCTGGCGTGACGAGAGGCGTCTTGGAAAAAAAAATAAGTCCATTGGACCTGTACGTTCGTCCGTAATGGTAAGAAAACCGATTTTTGGAACCCCCCTCCAATGTTAAAGTGAAAATGTCCATTAAAAAAAGTTTTCTCGCCGACGGGTAGAGGTATTGTCCCGTGTCGTGGTTCGACCGCTCGGGCCCGACGAGACGCGTCTGCCGGTGCCAGGCACGGTCGAGTAGGCGTGTCCGTTCGTCCGTGCGCTCTGGAAAACGTTTTCAGCCGCGCCGAACCATACGAGTGCGAAGTTGGCTTAAATCGAGTTTGCTCGAAAAGTAATGGACCGATTTTGACATGCGACCTACCGACAGGTCGGTCTCGGCAAGACACGTCGGACGGTGTGAAAGACATGGAATTCCCATCGTCCGTTCGTCCGTCCGGGGAAGAAAACGGGCCCGTTGATGTCAATGTCGGAAGCGGGCGACATTGGGTCGAAGCGAGTTTTGAGCATCGCCACTTAAAGGTATGTTGCCATGCCCTACGTCGTAAGATGGGCCTGGAAGAGCCGCATCTGGTGGTGCAAACCGCATGAAAATCGGCTTGTCCGTTCGTCCGTGCGACCCGTCCACGTGCATGTCGCTGGAGCGCGACATGGGGTTGAAGCGAGTTTTCAGCATCGCCACTTGGCAGGATGTTGACGAGCCATACGTCGGACGATGGGCCTGGAGAAGACGCATCTGTGCGTGCAAACCCCGTGAAAATCTGCTGGTCCGTTCGTCCGTACGGCTGAGAAAATGCGTAGTTCAAGGTCAAGGTCGGGAGCGTGGGAAAAAAATGGCTTGGGTGCAGTTTTCTCTGGAACGGGAAGAGCTATCTTGAAGTGGGAAGCACCGGCACATCGGCCCGGACGAGTCGCATCTGCCTGCGAAAAGGGCATTTGAATCACCGTGTCCGTTCGTGTGCAGGACGAGGAAAATGAATGGTTTGACTGTTGCGGAGAAGACGGATCCGTACTTGGAGTTAGTACGTGATTTACGCTGGCGCACAAAGAGAGATATAAATACCAAGAAGAAGAAGAAGAAGAAGAAGAAGAAAAAAATTAGAAAATAAAAATAACAAAGAAGAAGAAGAAGGAAGGCGGGAAGAAAGAACATAATAATAATAATAATAACAATAAAACCCGCAATACAAGGTGATTTTGTACGATACTATTTAAAACACTTTATGGAAGCGTTCGATTGTCGTTTCTATGCATAAACTTGGCAATTGTAATCCATTCCACTGCATTTTTCATGATGGGAAAATATTGTCCCACTTGGGCAAAGATTGGCCCAAAATCTACCTGGCATTGGAAGCACTTGGCTTCATTCACCTTAGGACTCCAGCGTTACCTTGTCGTACAGACAATATTGTGTAGGCATGTTTGTCAAATTCCTTGGTTCGACATTAAAATCACTTCATACAAACAATATAAGTGATTTCGTCCAATTGCGCTCTTTGACAAATTTCAAAATTGTGTGCAATTCGATCATGTGGCATTGATAACACTTTACAGAAGCGTTTAATTATGTTCTGTCTGCATGAAGTTGGCATTTTCCATGATGGGAAATATTTCCCAAAACCTACATGTTATCTGACTTCGAGCCCCCCAAAAATTGCCAAGAAATGTAGCAAAATGTGGCCAAAAACCTACGTTATTGGGTTTGGGGCAAAAATTTGCACAACAATGGTCCGAAAAGTGGCCAAAAACCTACCTAAACTTTTCCGAGACACGCTCAACAGTGTCTTCTTTCCGCACCGTTTGTGTCAAGCCCGTTCCCTTGTCTGTGACGGGAACAAATAAATTTTAAAAAAAACAGACCAAAAAAAAAAAAAAAAAAAAAAAAAACAGAAAAGAAAAGAAAAGAAAAGAAAAGAAAAGAAAAATTCGTATCTGTAGAACGGTAAAAGATATTCTCATGCGGTTTGCGTTGGCTGCTGCGTCCTAGACAGAGCTATTATGTCTCTCTGTATGTCTGTATGTATGTATGTATGTATGTATGTATGTATGTATGTATGTATGTATGTATGTATGCAAATCAAATCAATAAATAACCAAGTCCAACAAAACCCATTTCTTCCATGCAAGTGTAAAGTTTCGAAAAATTGAAAGCTTAGGAATAGAGCGACGTGCCATATGTCGGCAGATCGGGCTCGAAGAGACGACTCTGTTAGAGCAAACCGCACGTCAATAGCCCTGTCCGTTCGTCCGTACGCTTCGAGAAACCGACCGTTTCTAGGTAAAACGCGCCTTAAAGTTCCTTTCCTCCGGAAGGGCAAGAGCTAGGTGGACGTGCGACCCAGGGCCAGTTTGGTCTTGAAGAGACGCGTCAGGCAGTGAAAACCCCACGAAAATCGGACTGTCCGTTCGCCCGCCATTGGAAGAAAACCGATTCCTTCCATGCAAGTGTGAAGTTTCGAAAAATTGAAAGCTTAGGAATAGAGCGACGTGCCATATGTCGGCAGATCGGGCTCGACGAGGCCACTGTGCTAGAGCAAACCGAACGTCGATAGCCCTGTCCGTTCGTCCGTTCGCTTCGAAAAACCGACCGTTTTTAGGTGAAACGCGGCGTAAAGTTCCTTTTCTCGGGAGGGGCAAGAGCTAGGTGGACGTGCCACCCAGGGCCAGATTGGCCTTGAAGAGACGCGTCTGGCAGTGAAAACCCCACGAAAATCGGACAGTCCGTTCGTCCGTGCGACCATGAAAAGCCGAAGGTCAAGGTCGTTGCCATCACGGCATTCCGTTGGTTCGGTATCTTCACTCGAATACCTATATCTTTCGAACGCTCGAAGATATTTTCGTGCGGTTTGCTGCGGCTGATGGGTCTGAGAAAGACCTATCCGTCGATGCCTTGCGCTGGAAGATGGCTTCATCCTGGACGAGGCGGTGGCCATTTCAGCGAGAGACGAAAGTAATGGGAAAATAACAAGTAACCGACTTCGCTCGGGAAGCAATTTATCGGCACTCTTGCTAGAAAATTCGTGTCTCTAAAACGGCGAAAGATATTCTCGTGCGGTTTGCGGTGGCGGCTGCGTCCTAGACAGGGCTATCCACGCATGCCTTGCCGAGCGAGATGGCTTCAAAGATGGCTTCGTGATGGCCGTTCAGGCACAGGCAGAAATCACTGGAGGGGGGGATAGACACACAAAACTCGCTCGGGAAGCAATTTATCGGCACACTTGCTAGAAAATTCGCCTCTCTAAAACGGCGAAAGATATTCTCGTGCGGTTTGCGGTGGCGGCTGCGTCCTAGACAGAGCTATCCACGCATGCCTTGCCGAGCGAGATATATATATATATATATATATATATATATATATATATATATATATACACACACACACACACAAAGACAGACACACACACACACACACACACACACACACACACACACACACACATCAATTAATAACTAAGTCCAACGTTGGTTTTAGTTACTTCGCTTCCAAGGGCTTTGCACCAAGGGAATGTCAGGGGTACACAAGGCCTAGCGCCGACGGCGGGAGGTATTATCAAATGTCAGATGCCAAAAGATCTGTCTTGAATAGACGCGTCGGCCTGTGCCAAATATATCTTAATGGCTGCGTCCGTTCGTCCGCCATCGGGAGAAAACCGTTTTCTTCCATGCAAGTGTGAAGTTTCGAAAAATTGAAATCTTTGGAATATAGCGACGTGCCACATGTCGGCAGATCGGGCTCGAAGAGACGACTCTGTTAGAGCAAACCGCACGTCAATAGCCCTGTCCGTTCGTCCGTACGCTTCGAGAAACCGACCGTTTCTAGGTAAAACGCGGCTTAAAGTTCCTTTCCTCCGGAAGGGCAAGAGCTAGGTGGACGTGCGACCCAGGGCCAGATTGGTCTTGAAGAGACGCGTCAGGCAGTGAAAACCCCACGAAAATCGGACTGTCCGTTCGCCCGCCATTGGAAGAAAACCGATTCCTTCCATGCAAGTGTGAAGTTTCGAAAAATTGAAAGCTTAGGAATAGAGCGACTTGCCATATGTCGGCAGATCGGGCTCGACGAGGCCACTGTGCTAGAGCAAACCGAACGTCGATAGCCCTGTCCGTTCGTCCGTACGCTTCGAAAAACCGACCGTTTTTAGGTGAAACGCGGCGTAAAGTTCCTTTTCTCGGGAGGGGCAAGAGCTAGGTGGACGTGCCACCCACGGCCAGATTGGCCTTGAAGAGACGCGTCTGGCAGTGAAAACCCCACGAAAATCGGACTGTCCGTTCGTCCGTGCGACCATGAAAAGCCGAAGGTCAAGGTCGTTGCCATCACGGCATTCCGTTGGTTCGGTATCTTCACTCGAATACCTATATCTTTCGAACGCTCGAAGATATTTTCGTGCGGTTTGCTGCGGCTGATGGGTCTGAGAAAGACCTATCCGTCGATGCCTTGCGCAGGAAGATGGCTTCATCCTGGACGACGCGGTGGCCATTTCAGCGAGAGACGAAAGTAATGGGAAAATAACAAGTAACCGACTTCGCTCGGGAAGCAATTTATCGGCACTCTTGCTAGAAAATTCGTATCTCTAAAACGGCGAAAGATATTCTCGTGCGGTTTGCGGTGGCGGCTGCGTCCTAGACAGAGCTATCCACGCATGCCTTGCCGAGCGAGATGGCTTCAAAGATGGCTTCGTGATGGCCTTTCAGGCACAGGCAGAAATCACTGGAGGGGGGGATAGACACACAAAACTCGCTCGGGAAGCAATTTATCGGCACTCTTGCTAGAAAATTCGTGTCTCTAAAACGGCGAAAGATATTCTCGTGCGGTTTGCGGTGGCGGCTGCGTCCTAGACAGAGCTATCCACGCATGCCTTGCCGAACGAGATGGCTTCAAAGATGGCTTCGTGATGGCCGCCCAGGCACAGGCAGAAATCACTGGAGGGGGGGATGGGATAGACACACAAAACTCGCTCGGTATGCAATTTATCGGCACACTTGCTAGAAAATTCGCCTCTCTAAAACGGCGAAAGATATTCTCGTGCGGTTTGCGGTGGCGGCTGCGTCCTAGACAGAGCTATCCACGCATGCCTTGCCGAACGAGATGGCTTCAAGGATGGCTTCGTGATGGCCGTTCAGGCACAGGCAGAAATCACTGGAGGGGGGGATAGACACACAAAACTCGCTCGGGAAGCAATTTATCGGCACACTTGCTAGAAAAATCGTGTCTCTGAAACGGCGAAAGATATTCTCGTGCGGTTTGCGGTGGCGGCTGCGTCCTAGACAGAGCTATCCACGCATGCCTTGCCGAACGAGATGGCTTCAAAGATGGCTTCGTGATGGCCGTTCAGGCACAGGCAGAAATCACTGGAGGGGGGGATAGACACACAAAACTCGCTCGGGAAGCAATTTATCGGCACACTTGCTAGAAAATTCGTGTCTCTGAAACGGCGAAAGATATTCTCGTGCGGTTTGCGGTGGCGGCTGCGTCCTAGACAGAGCTGTCCACGCATGCCATGCGGAGAGAAGAAGGAAAAAAAAAATTGAAAAAAAAATGGAAGAAAATGACAATCGTGGCCAAAGAGAAACGATTTTTAACCGGCCACGGTTGTCATTTTCTTCCAAGGGTTAAAAAAAAAAAAAAAAAAAAAATACTAAGTCCAACTTTTTCACCAGTTCTCACCCACCAGTTTCTGACATCCATCGTCAAAAAACTAAGTCCAAAGCACTGCGTGAAAAAAAACTAAGTCCAACTTTTTCACCAGTTTCTGACATCCACCGGCAAAAAACTAAGTCCAACTTTTTCACCAGTTCTCA
>JAPYKE020000184.1:42500-55000 GCA_028554795.2 Sinohyriopsis cumingii | reverse complement strand
CAAGCGGAAGCCTACACTCACTGACCGATATAGCTCGAGAGCGATAAACCATTGTGCGTCGGACTGCGATCAGGGAATCACTAAAAAGTGCCTCGCCAGATAATGCAGCCGCTCAGTCGCCACGATATATGTATCGTATAACCACAAAAACCAAGCCGTGTATACCGAACCTGTACAGGCTAGAATCACGGTTCTACCTATACCATGCCAGCCTAGAGCATCGCTCGTCGATGGCTAGCCACAAGGGTACCCTGTACCAAGGAACGTGTCGGTAGGTCAAGCCAGCCTACCGCGACCTAGACGCCTAGGTCGCCAAGCCACGTACCGCCCCAGCTCATCCAAAGCCGACTGCCTAGGGATACCCTGTACCAGCGAGCTTCCCAGGTCAGCCTAGCCGTACTAACCGCCCCAGTATCGACAGTATAGCAGCCTATATTGTAGGCTAGTGAGCTCGGTTCGCAAGGCCGCTATACTTTTCATATATAAATGCTACACCAAAATTTTTGTCCACTTTCAACCGAGCCACCTGAAAACGCATTTTTTTCTATATAATAGTGCCAAATTCTATATGTGGGTAGTTGATCAGAAAATTTTTCGACGTACCCTGTGCCATCGAGCTTCCCAGCCCATTTTCGAACGAAAAGCAACCACGTTCTTGCCTTGCCTGGGAAGGAAAGCATTTCACGGAATGCACCTTCCCTATCGTCCGAAGCCAGCTGCCTAGGGGTACCCTGTACCAGCGAGCGCCTAGACAAGCCTAGCTCAGTGTACCGCCCCAGTACTGTGGTATAGCTCCCGATATCGTAGGCTAGTGTGCTCGGTTCGCAAGGCAGCTATACCACTACTATATGAATGCTACACCAAAATTTTTTGTTCATTTTCAACCGAGCCACCTGAAAATGCATTTTTTTCTATATAATAGTGCCAAATTCTATATGTGGGTAGTTGATCAGAAAATTTTTCGACGTACCCTGTGCCATCGAGCTTCCCAGCCCATTTTCGAACGAAAAGCAACCACGTTCTTGCCTTGCCTGGGAAGGAAAGCATTTCACGGAATGCACCTTCCCTATCGTCCGAAGCCAGCTGCCTAGGGGTAACCTGTACCAGCGAGCGCCTAGACAAGCCTAGCTCAGTGTACCGCCCCAGTACTGTGGTATAGCTCCCGATATCGTAGGCTAGTGTGCTCGGTTCGCAAGGCAGCTATACCACTACTATATGAATGCTACACCAAAAATTTTTGTTCATTTTCAACCGAGCCACCTGAAAATGCATTTTTTCCTATATAATAGTGCCAAATACTATATGTGGGTAGTTGATCAGAAAATTTTTCGACGTACCCTGTGCCATCGAGCTTCCCAGCCCATTTTCGAACGAAAAGGAGCCACGTTCTTGCCTTGCCTGGGCTTGCTAGCTACCAAAGAGAGTGTGCCTGCCTCTCTCCCTTCTCGCTTGTCCTGTCCTTGGTAAGCTAGCCTTCGATCGGACCTAGCTAGCTACCAGAGAGAGAGAGAGAGAGTGTGCCTGCCTCTCTCTCTCCCTTCTCGCTTGTCCTGTCCTTGGTAAGCTAGCCTTCGATCGCACCTTGCTAGCTACCAGAGAGAGAGAGAGAGCGTGCCTGCCTCTCTCTCTCCCTTCTCGCTTGTCCTGTCCTTGGTAAGCTAGCCATCGATCGCACCGTGCTAGCTACCAGAGAGAGAGAGCGTGCCTGCCTCTCTCTCTCCCTTCACGCTTGTCCTGTCCTTGGTAGGCTAGCCTTCGCTCGCACCTAGCTAGCTACCAGAGAGAGAGAGAGAGAGAGTGTGTGTGTCTGCCTGCCTGCCTGCCTTATCGGCCTCTCTCTCTCGTCTCGATTCACTTTCAATCGAGACCATAGGAAACGCATTTTTTCCTATATAATAGTGCCAAATACTATGTGTGGGTAGTTGGTCAAAAAGTTGCCAAAAAGGTGCACCTTTTTGAATTCGTTCCGTTTTTACCAAGGGCTTTCTACCACGGCCAAACCCTCGATTCCCCAAGCCTTTCCTCACTCTCTCGCTCGCACCTTGCTAGCTACCAGAGAGAGAGAGTGTGCCTGCCTCTCTCCCTTCTCGCTTGTCCTGTCCTTGGTAAGCTAGCCTTCGATCGGACCTAGCTAGCTACCAGAGAGAGAGAGAGTGTGCCTGCCTCTCTCTCTCTCTCCCTTCTCGCTTGTCCTGTCCTAGGTAAGCTAGCCTTCGATCGGACCTAGCTAGCTACCAGAGAGAGAGTGTGCCTGCCTCTCTCCCTTCTCGCTTGTCCTGTCCTTCGTACGCTAGCCTTCGATCGCACCTTGCTAGCTACCAGAGAGAGAGTGTGCCTGCCTCTCTCCCTTCTCGCTTGTCCTGTCCTTGGTAAGCTAGCCTTCGATCGCACCTTGCTAGCTACCAGAGAGAGAGAGAGCGTGCCTGCCTCTCTCTCTCCCTTCACGCTTGTCCTGTCCTTGGTAGGCTAGCCTTCGCTCGCACCTAGCTAGCTACCAGAGAGAGAGAGAGAGTGTGTGTCTGCCTGCCTGCCTGCCTTATCGGCCTCTCTCTCTCGTCTCGATTCACTTTCAATCGAGACCATAGGAAACGCATTTTTTCCTATATAATAGTACCAAATACTATGTGTGGGTAGTTGGTCAAAAAGTTGCCCAAAAGGTGCACCTTTTTGAATTCGTTCCGTTTTTACCAAGGGCTTTCTACCACGGCCAAACCCTCGATTCCCCAAGCCTTTCCTCACTCTCTCTCTCGCACCTTGCTAGCTACCAGAGAGAGAGAGAGTGTGCCTGCCTCTCTCCCTTCTCGCTTGTCCTGTCCTTAGTAAGCTAGCCTTCGATCGGACCTAGCTAGCTACCAGAGAGAGAGAGTGTGCCTGCCTCTCTCTCTCTCTCCCTTCTCGCTTGTCCTGTCCTTGGTAAGCTAGCCTTCGATCGCACCTTGCTAGCTACCAGAGAGAGAGAGCGTGCCTGCCTCTCTCCCTTCACGCTTGTCCTGTCCTTGGTAGGCTAGCCTTCGATCGCACCTAGCTAGCTACCAGAGAGAGAGAGTGTGTGTCTACCTGCCTGCCTGCCTTATCGGCCTCTCTCTCTCTCTCGTCTCGATTCACATTCAATCGAGACCATAGGAAACGCATTTTTTCCTATATAATAGTGCCAAATACTATATGTGGGTAGTTAGTTAGGAAAGTTTCAACTTCCTAACCTTACAGACACTACCCAAGCCATATCGCTACTAGAGCGAGAGAGGGTGCCCCTGCCTCTCTCTCTCTCTACCTTTCGCTCTACTCCTAGCACTCCTGGCTAGATCGGCATTGCATGCTGGCTGGGACGACCTATCCAACGAGGGGTCGATCGTCCCGATGCGACCAGGCGATCGGTCGCAACAGGGAAGAAACCAGCTATCGTACTACGTCTCTAATGCAATGTATAGGACCCCAAAATCACTTCTTCCCTATATATAGTGCCAAATTCTATATGGGGGTAGTTGGTCAGGAAAGTTTCAATTTTGAAATCGTGCCTTTGCTACCAACGGCTTTGCACCAAGGGAAAGCCAGGGGTACACAAGGACTAGCGCCACAGTCTCACTTCTCGGTTTTATTTTATTCATTATCTCGGTAACGGATAGGAATTTTTTGATGGGGTTTGCTTTGGCAGATCGGCCATTACGAGAGCTATAAAGCAATGTCAATTGCGAGATTCGAACTCTTCCCTGTTGGTCGGGGCGGTGGGTGCGTCAAAACATATGACTTTTCAAAAAATCGACTTTATGCCGTTTCACTAAATGTTGAATATCTCGGGAACCCCTTGATATTTTTCCATGGGGTTTGCATTGGAATATTGGCCAATGAAAGGTCTAGATTGCTATGTCGGCGGCGGGATTCGAACTCGTGCTAGGTAGTTTTTACAGTGAAAAAACCGATGAACAAATGACTTTTTTGGCAATATCTCCGTAACAAATGGGAATATTTCGACGAGGTTTATGCCGGCAAGTCGGTCTCGATAGCCTGTATCAGAAAATAACAAGTTGCCTGGCACAACTCCTCCCCAATCGTCGGGGCGGTGGGTGCGTCAAAACATATGACTTTTCAAAAAAAATCGACTTTATGCCGTTTCACTAAATGTTGAATATCTCGGGAACCCCTTGATATTTTTCCATGGGGTTTGCATTAGAATATTGGCCAATGAAGGGTCTAGATTGCTATGTCGGCGGCGGGATTCGAACTCGTGCTAGGTCGTTTTCACAGTGAAAAAACCGATGAACAAATGACTTTTTTGGCAATATCTCCGTAACAAATGGGAATATTTCGACGAGGTTTATGCCGGCAAGTCGGTCTCGATAGCCTGTATCAGAAAATAACAAGTTGCCTGGCACAACTCCTCCCCAATCGTCGGGGCGGTGGGTGCGTCAAAACATATGACTTTTCAAAAAAAATCGACTTTATGCCGTTTCACTAAATGTTGAATATCTCGGGAACCCCTTGATATTTTTCCATGGGGTTTGCATTAGAATATTGGCCAATGAAGGGTCTAGATTGCTATGTCGGCGGCGGGATTCGAACTCGTGCTAGGTCGTTTTCACAGTGAAAAAACCGATGAACAAATGACTTTTTTGGCAATATCTCCGTAACAAATGGGAATATTTCGACGGGGTTTATGTCGGCAAGTCGGCCTCGATAGCCTGTATCAGAAAATATCAAGTTGCCTGGCACACCTCCTCCTCAATCGTCGGGGCGGTGGGTGCGTCAAAACATATGACTTTACAAAAAGTCTTTATGCCGTTTCACTAAACGTTGAATATTTTGGGAACCGCTTGACATTTTTCCATGGGGTTTGCATTGGAATATTGGACAATGAAGGTTCTAGACTGCTATGTCGACGGCGGGATTCGAACTTGTGCTAGGTCGTCCTCACAATTAAAAAACCGATGAAAAGCTACAGTTTCCCCCATATCTCCAGAACGGCTGGGAATATTTTCAAGCGGTTTGCTGCAGCGTGTCGGGGCCACGGGGCCACCTCGGGGAACGGGTGCCACCCGGACGCCACCGGGCGAGGTGGTGTCAAAATGGCGGAAAAACCGTTAGGTTCCTAGAATGAAGTGGTGGAAGGGAACGTCCCATTGGCACGTTTCACACCTCGGCAGACGCGCCTGGTCGAGACGAAGACATAGAGTGGTAGATGTTGAAAATCGGTGGAGGTTTGGCCGAGTTAGGGGCTATTTTGTCACCCGGCAGGGGCCACAAAACGACAAAGTCCGAAAAGCTACAGTTTCCCCCATATCTCCAGAACGGCTGGGAATATTTTCAAGCGGTTTGCTGCAGCGTGTCGGGGCCACGGGGCCACGTCGGGGAACGGGTGCCACCCGGACGCCACCGGGCGAGGTGGTGTCAAAATGGCGGAAAAACCGTTAGGTTCCTAGAATGAAGTGGTGGAAGGGAACGTCCCATTGGCACGTTTCACACCTCGGCAGACGCGCCTGGTCGAGACGAAGACAGAGAGTGCTGGATGTTGAAAATCGGTGCAGGTTTGGCCGAGTTAGGGGCTATTTTGTCACCCGGCAGGGGCCACAAAACGACAAAGTCCGAAAAGCTACAGTTTCCCCCATATCTCCAGAACGGCTGGGAATATTTTCAAGCGGTTTGCTGCAGCGTGTCGGGGCCACGGGGCCACGTCGGGGAACGGGTGCCACCCGGACGCCACCGGGCGAGGTGGTGTCAAAATGGCGGAAAAACCGTTAGGTTCCAAGAATGAAGTGGTGGAAGGGAACGTCCCATTGGCACGTTTCACACCTCGGCAGACGCGCCTGGTCGAGACGAAGACAGAGAGTGCTGGATGATGAAAATCGGTGCAGGTTTGGCCGAGCTAGGGGCTATTTTGTCACCCGGCAGGGGCCACAAAACGACAAAGTCCGAAAAGCTACAGTTTCCCCCATATCTCCAGAACGGCTGGGAATATTTTCAAGCGGTTTGCTGCAGCGTGTCGGGGCCACGGGGCCACGTCGGGGAACGGGTGCCAACCGGACGCCACCGGGCGAGGTGGTGTCAAAATGGCGGAAAAACCGTTAGGTTCCAAGAATGAAGTGGTGGAAGGGAACGTCACATTGGCACGTTTCACACCTCGGCAGACGCGCCTGGTCGAGACGAAGACAGAGAGTGCTGGATGATGGAAATCGGTGGAGGTTTGGCCGAGTTAGGGGCTATTTTGTCACCCGGCAGGGGCCACAAAACGACAAAGTCCGAAAAGCTACAGTTTCCCCCATATCTCCAGGACGGCTGGGAATATTTTCAAGCGGTTTGCTGCAGCGTGTCGGGGCCACGGGGCCACGTCGGGGAACGGGTGCCACCCGGACGCAACCGGGCGAGGTGGTGTCAAAATGGCGGAAAAACCGTTGGGGTTCCAGAATGAAGTGGTGGAAGGGAACGTCACATTGGCACGTTTCACACCTCGGCAGACGCGCATGGTCGAGACGAAGACATTGAGTGGTAGATGATGAAAATCGGTGGAGGTTTGGCCGAGTTAGGGGCTATTTTTCACCCATGCCACAATAGTCAAGGTCAAGGTAGGGAGCGTGGGAAAATAGTGTTTTTCTCCCAAGCGTGGAAAGATATGTTAAAGTTTGACCCACCGGCGCCTAGGTCTGGATGAGTCGCACCTGCCTGTGTTATCCCCGTGCATGTCGCTGTGTCCGTTCGTGCGTACGCCTTCGCATAGCAAACGCTTCGGTGCCAAGTCGGTAGCTTAAAGTTGGTTTTCTCCGAAAGCCTATGAGCGATCTTAAGGTGCGACCCATCGGCAGATGGGCCTCGACGAGACGCAGCTGGCAGTGAAAACCCCATGGATCTCGGCTGGTCCGATCGTCCGTAAGTCAAAGAAAACGAATGCAATGGAATTCGCAATGGTCAGCTCGCTGCGAGAATCGGATTATTTTTTTTCCTGGCCAAACGGGTGGACCAATGGGCAATTGCAAGACGTCATTCGATCTGGCGTGACGAGAGGCGTCTTGGAAAAAAAAATAAGTCCATTGGACCTGTACGTTCGTCCGTAATGGTAAGAAAACCGATTTTTGGAACCCCCCTCCAATGTTAAAGTGAAAATGTCCATTAAAAAAAGTTTTCTCGCCGACGGGTAGAGGTATTGTCCCGTGTCGTGGTTCGACCGCTCGGGCCCGACGAGACGCGTCTGCCGGTGCCAGGCACGGTCGAGTAGGCGTGTCCGTTCGTCCGTGCGCTCTGGAAAACGTTTTCAGCCGCGCCGAACCATACGAGTGCGAAGTTGGCTTAAATCGAGTTTGCTCGAAAAGTAATGGACCGATTTTGACATGCGACCTACCGACAGGTCGGTCTCGGCAAGACACGTCGGACGGTGTGAAAGACATGGAATTCCCATCGTCCGTTCGTCCGTCCGGGGAAGAAAACGGGCCCGTTGATGTCAATGTCGGAAGCGGGCGACATTGGGTCGAAGCGAGTTTTGAGCATCGCCACTTAAAGGTATGTTGCCATGCCCTACGTCGTAAGATGGGCCTGGAAGAGCCGCATCTGGTGGTGCAAACCGCATGAAAATCGGCTTGTCCGTTCGTCCGTGCGACCCGTCCACGTGCATGTCGCTGGAGCGCGACATGGGGTTGAAGCGAGTTTTCAGCATCGCCACTTGGCAGGATGTTGACGAGCCATACGTCGGACGATGGGCCTGGAGAAGACGCATCTGTGCGTGCAAACCCCGTGAAAATCTGCTGGTCCGTTCGTCCGTACGGCTGAGAAAATGCGTAGTTCAAGGTCAAGGTCGGGAGCGTGGGAAAAAAATGGCTTGGGTGCAGTTTTCTCTGGAACGGGAAGAGCTATCTTGAAGTGGGAAGCACCGGCACATCGGCCCGGACGAGTCGCATCTGCCTGCGAAAAGGGCATTTGAATCACCGTGTCCGTTCGTGTGCAGGACGAGGAAAATGAATGGTTTGACTGTTGCGGAGAAGACGGATCCGTACTTGGAGTTAGTACGTGATTTACGCTGGCGCACAAAGAGAGATATAAATACCAAGAAGAAGAAGAAGAAGAAGAAGAAGAAAAAAATTAGAAAATAAAAATAACAAAGAAGAAGAAGAAGGAAGGCGGGAAGAAAGAACATAATAATAATAATAATAACAATAAAACCCGCAATACAAGGTGATTTTGTACGATACTATTTAAAACACTTTATGGAAGCGTTCGATTGTCGTTTCTATGCATAAACTTGGCAATTGTAATCCATTCCACTGCATTTTTCATGATGGGAAAATATTGTCCCACTTGGGCAAAGATTGGCCCAAAATCTACCTGGCATTGGAAGCACTTGGCTTCATTCACCTTAGGACTCCAGCGTTACCTTGTCGTACAGACAATATTGTGTAGGCATGTTTGTCAAATTCCTTGGTTCGACATTAAAATCACTTCATACAAACAATATAAGTGATTTCGTCCAATTGCGCTCTTTGACAAATTTCAAAATTGTGTGCAATTCGATCATGTGGCATTGATAACACTTTACAGAAGCGTTTAATTATGTTCTGTCTGCATGAAGTTGGCATTTTCCATGATGGGAAATATTTCCCAAAACCTACATGTTATCTGACTTCGAGCCCCCCAAAAATTGCCAAGAAATGTAGCAAAATGTGGCCAAAAACCTACGTTATTGGGTTTGGGGCAAAAATTTGCACAACAATGGTCCGAAAAGTGGCCAAAAACCTACCTAAACTTTTCCGAGACACGCTCAACAGTGTCTTCTTTCCGCACCGTTTGTGTCAAGCCCGTTCCCTTGTCTGTGACGGGAACAAATAAATTTTAAAAAAAACAGACCAAAAAAAAAAAAAAAAAAAAAAAAAACAGAAAAGAAAAGAAAAGAAAAGAAAAGAAAAGAAAAATTCGTATCTGTAGAACGGTAAAAGATATTCTCATGCGGTTTGCGTTGGCTGCTGCGTCCTAGACAGAGCTATTATGTCTCTCTGTATGTCTGTATGTATGTATGTATGTATGTATGTATGTATGTATGTATGTATGTATGTATGTATGCAAATCAAATCAATAAATAACCAAGTCCAACAAAACCCATTTCTTCCATGCAAGTGTAAAGTTTCGAAAAATTGAAAGCTTAGGAATAGAGCGACGTGCCATATGTCGGCAGATCGGGCTCGAAGAGACGACTCTGTTAGAGCAAACCGCACGTCAATAGCCCTGTCCGTTCGTCCGTACGCTTCGAGAAACCGACCGTTTCTAGGTAAAACGCGCCTTAAAGTTCCTTTCCTCCGGAAGGGCAAGAGCTAGGTGGACGTGCGACCCAGGGCCAGTTTGGTCTTGAAGAGACGCGTCAGGCAGTGAAAACCCCACGAAAATCGGACTGTCCGTTCGCCCGCCATTGGAAGAAAACCGATTCCTTCCATGCAAGTGTGAAGTTTCGAAAAATTGAAAGCTTAGGAATAGAGCGACGTGCCATATGTCGGCAGATCGGGCTCGACGAGGCCACTGTGCTAGAGCAAACCGAACGTCGATAGCCCTGTCCGTTCGTCCGTTCGCTTCGAAAAACCGACCGTTTTTAGGTGAAACGCGGCGTAAAGTTCCTTTTCTCGGGAGGGGCAAGAGCTAGGTGGACGTGCCACCCAGGGCCAGATTGGCCTTGAAGAGACGCGTCTGGCAGTGAAAACCCCACGAAAATCGGACAGTCCGTTCGTCCGTGCGACCATGAAAAGCCGAAGGTCAAGGTCGTTGCCATCACGGCATTCCGTTGGTTCGGTATCTTCACTCGAATACCTATATCTTTCGAACGCTCGAAGATATTTTCGTGCGGTTTGCTGCGGCTGATGGGTCTGAGAAAGACCTATCCGTCGATGCCTTGCGCTGGAAGATGGCTTCATCCTGGACGAGGCGGTGGCCATTTCAGCGAGAGACGAAAGTAATGGGAAAATAACAAGTAACCGACTTCGCTCGGGAAGCAATTTATCGGCACTCTTGCTAGAAAATTCGTGTCTCTAAAACGGCGAAAGATATTCTCGTGCGGTTTGCGGTGGCGGCTGCGTCCTAGACAGGGCTATCCACGCATGCCTTGCCGAGCGAGATGGCTTCAAAGATGGCTTCGTGATGGCCGTTCAGGCACAGGCAGAAATCACTGGAGGGGGGGATAGACACACAAAACTCGCTCGGGAAGCAATTTATCGGCACACTTGCTAGAAAATTCGCCTCTCTAAAACGGCGAAAGATATTCTCGTGCGGTTTGCGGTGGCGGCTGCGTCCTAGACAGAGCTATCCACGCATGCCTTGCCGAGCGAGATATATATATATATATATATATATATATATATATATATATATATATACACACACACACACACAAAGACAGACACACACACACACACACACACACACACACACACACACACACACATCAATTAATAACTAAGTCCAACGTTGGTTTTAGTTACTTCGCTTCCAAGGGCTTTGCACCAAGGGAATGTCAGGGGTACACAAGGCCTAGCGCCGACGGCGGGAGGTATTATCAAATGTCAGATGCCAAAAGATCTGTCTTGAATAGACGCGTCGGCCTGTGCCAAATATATCTTAATGGCTGCGTCCGTTCGTCCGCCATCGGGAGAAAACCGTTTTCTTCCATGCAAGTGTGAAGTTTCGAAAAATTGAAATCTTTGGAATATAGCGACGTGCCACATGTCGGCAGATCGGGCTCGAAGAGACGACTCTGTTAGAGCAAACCGCACGTCAATAGCCCTGTCCGTTCGTCCGTACGCTTCGAGAAACCGACCGTTTCTAGGTAAAACGCGGCTTAAAGTTCCTTTCCTCCGGAAGGGCAAGAGCTAGGTGGACGTGCGACCCAGGGCCAGATTGGTCTTGAAGAGACGCGTCAGGCAGTGAAAACCCCACGAAAATCGGACTGTCCGTTCGCCCGCCATTGGAAGAAAACCGATTCCTTCCATGCAAGTGTGAAGTTTCGAAAAATTGAAAGCTTAGGAATAGAGCGACTTGCCATATGTCGGCAGATCGGGCTCGACGAGGCCACTGTGCTAGAGCAAACCGAACGTCGATAGCCCTGTCCGTTCGTCCGTACGCTTCGAAAAACCGACCGTTTTTAGGTGAAACGCGGCGTAAAGTTCCTTTTCTCGGGAGGGGCAAGAGCTAGGTGGACGTGCCACCCACGGCCAGATTGGCCTTGAAGAGACGCGTCTGGCAGTGAAAACCCCACGAAAATCGGACTGTCCGTTCGTCCGTGCGACCATGAAAAGCCGAAGGTCAAGGTCGTTGCCATCACGGCATTCCGTTGGTTCGGTATCTTCACTCGAATACCTATATCTTTCGAACGCTCGAAGATATTTTCGTGCGGTTTGCTGCGGCTGATGGGTCTGAGAAAGACCTATCCGTCGATGCCTTGCGCAGGAAGATGGCTTCATCCTGGACGACGCGGTGGCCATTTCAGCGAGAGACGAAAGTAATGGGAAAATAACAAGTAACCGACTTCGCTCGGGAAGCAATTTATCGGCACTCTTGCTAGAAAATTCGTATCTCTAAAACGGCGAAAGATATTCTCGTGCGGTTTGCGGTGGCGGCTGCGTCCTAGACAGAGCTATCCACGCATGCCTTGCCGAGCGAGATGGCTTCAAAGATGGCTTCGTGATGGCCTTTCAGGCACAGGCAGAAATCACTGGAGGGGGGGATAGACACACAAAACTCGCTCGGGAAGCAATTTATCGGCACTCTTGCTAGAAAATTCGTGTCTCTAAAACGGCGAAAGATATTCTCGTGCGGTTTGCGGTGGCGGCTGCGTCCTAGACAGAGCTATCCACGCATGCCTTGCCGAACGAGATGGCTTCAAAGATGGCTTCGTGATGGCCGCCCAGGCACAGGCAGAAATCACTGGAGGGGGGGATGGGATAGACACACAAAACTCGCTCGGTATGCAATTTATCGGCACACTTGCTAGAAAATTCGCCTCTCTAAAACGGCGAAAGATATTCTCGTGCGGTTTGCGGTGGCGGCTGCGTCCTAGACAGAGCTATCCACGCATGCCTTGCCGAACGAGATGGCTTCAAGGATGGCTTCGTGATGGCCGTTCAGGCACAGGCAGAAATCACTGGAGGGGGGGATAGACACACAAAACTCGCTCGGGAAGCAATTTATCGGCACACTTGCTAGAAAAATCGTGTCTCTGAAACGGCGAAAGATATTCTCGTGCGGTTTGCGGTGGCGGCTGCGTCCTAGACAGAGCTATCCACGCATGCCTTGCCGAACGAGATGGCTTCAAAGATGGCTTCGTGATGGCCGTTCAGGCACAGGCAGAAATCACTGGAGGGGGGGATAGACACACAAAACTCGCTCGGGAAGCAATTTATCGGCACACTTGCTAGAAAATTCGTGTCTCTGAAACGGCGAAAGATATTCTCGTGCGGTTTGCGGTGGCGGCTGCGTCCTAGACAGAGCTGTCCACGCATGCCATGCGGAGAGAAGAAGGAAAAAAAAAATTGAAAAAAAAATGGAAG
>JAPYKE020000184.1:22500-35000 GCA_028554795.2 Sinohyriopsis cumingii | reverse complement strand
AGGGGAGAAACGGTATCCATGCAATATCTGTGTCCAACAGGTACTCATTACGATGCCTTTTCCCTCCCCCACACAACCCAAGGTCTATTGGACCCATCTCCGAACGAATCGGAGTTGCGAGAGCTCACCACACTCGCCTTCCTCTCCAGGTCCCAAGACCTCCTTGGGCACGGACGCCAAGTAGGTCTAGATTTCACCACACGCTGACTAGCTCCCCGTCCAGGGGGCAGTCTTTTACAGGTCTGTCGAGCGAACACAAGCGGAAGCCTACACTCACTGACCGATATAGCTCGAGAGCGATAAACCATTGTGCGTCGGACTGCGATCAGGGAATCACTAAAAAGTGCCTCGCCAGATAATGCAGCCGCTCAGTCGCCACGATATATGTATCGTATAACCACAAAAACCAAGCCGTGTATACCGAACCTGTACAGGCTAGAATCACGGTTCTACCTATACCATGCCAGCCTAGAGCATCGCTCGTCGATGGCTAGCCACAAGGGTACCCTGTACCAAGGAACGTGTCGGTAGGTCAAGCCAGCCTACCGCGACCTAGACGCCTAGGTCGCCAAGCCACGTACCGCCCCAGCTCATCCAAAGCCGACTGCCTAGGGATACCCTGTACCAGCGAGCTTCCCAGGTCAGCCTAGCCGTACTAACCGCCCCAGTATCGACAGTATAGCAGCCTATATTGTAGGCTAGTGAGCTCGGTTCGCAAGGCCGCTATACTTTTCATATATAAATGCTACACCAAAATTTTTGTCCACTTTCAACCGAGCCACCTGAAAACGCATTTTTTTCTATATAATAGTGCCAAATTCTATATGTGGGTAGTTGATCAGAAAATTTTTCGACGTACCCTGTGCCATCGAGCTTCCCAGCCCATTTTCGAACGAAAAGCAACCACGTTCTTGCCTTGCCTGGGAAGGAAAGCATTTCACGGAATGCACCTTCCCTATCGTCCGAAGCCAGCTGCCTAGGGGTACCCTGTACCAGCGAGCGCCTAGACAAGCCTAGCTCAGTGTACCGCCCCAGTACTGTGGTATAGCTCCCGATATCGTAGGCTAGTGTGCTCGGTTCGCAAGGCAGCTATACCACTACTATATGAATGCTACACCAAAATTTTTTGTTCATTTTCAACCGAGCCACCTGAAAATGCATTTTTTTCTATATAATAGTGCCAAATTCTATATGTGGGTAGTTGATCAGAAAATTTTTCGACGTACCCTGTGCCATCGAGCTTCCCAGCCCATTTTCGAACGAAAAGCAACCACGTTCTTGCCTTGCCTGGGAAGGAAAGCATTTCACGGAATGCACCTTCCCTATCGTCCGAAGCCAGCTGCCTAGGGGTAACCTGTACCAGCGAGCGCCTAGACAAGCCTAGCTCAGTGTACCGCCCCAGTACTGTGGTATAGCTCCCGATATCGTAGGCTAGTGTGCTCGGTTCGCAAGGCAGCTATACCACTACTATATGAATGCTACACCAAAAATTTTTGTTCATTTTCAACCGAGCCACCTGAAAATGCATTTTTTCCTATATAATAGTGCCAAATACTATATGTGGGTAGTTGATCAGAAAATTTTTCGACGTACCCTGTGCCATCGAGCTTCCCAGCCCATTTTCGAACGAAAAGGAGCCACGTTCTTGCCTTGCCTGGGCTTGCTAGCTACCAAAGAGAGTGTGCCTGCCTCTCTCCCTTCTCGCTTGTCCTGTCCTTGGTAAGCTAGCCTTCGATCGGACCTAGCTAGCTACCAGAGAGAGAGAGAGAGAGTGTGCCTGCCTCTCTCTCTCCCTTCTCGCTTGTCCTGTCCTTGGTAAGCTAGCCTTCGATCGCACCTTGCTAGCTACCAGAGAGAGAGAGAGAGCGTGCCTGCCTCTCTCTCTCCCTTCTCGCTTGTCCTGTCCTTGGTAAGCTAGCCATCGATCGCACCGTGCTAGCTACCAGAGAGAGAGAGCGTGCCTGCCTCTCTCTCTCCCTTCACGCTTGTCCTGTCCTTGGTAGGCTAGCCTTCGCTCGCACCTAGCTAGCTACCAGAGAGAGAGAGAGAGTGTGTGTGTCTGCCTGCCTGCCTGCCTTATCGGCCTCTCTCTCTCGTCTCGATTCACTTTCAATCGAGACCATAGGAAACGCATTTTTTCCTATATAATAGTGCCAAATACTATGTGTGGGTAGTTGGTCAAAAAGTTGCCAAAAAGGTGCACCTTTTTGAATTCGTTCCGTTTTTACCAAGGGCTTTCTACCACGGCCAAACCCTCGATTCCCCAAGCCTTTCCTCACTCTCTCGCTCGCACCTTGCTAGCTACCAGAGAGAGAGAGTGTGCCTGCCTCTCTCCCTTCTCGCTTGTCCTGTCCTTGGTAAGCTAGCCTTCGATCGGACCTAGCTAGCTACCAGAGAGAGAGAGAGTGTGCCTGCCTCTCTCTCTCTCTCCCTTCTCGCTTGTCCTGTCCTAGGTAAGCTAGCCTTCGATCGGACCTAGCTAGCTACCAGAGAGAGAGTGTGCCTGCCTCTCTCCCTTCTCGCTTGTCCTGTCCTTCGTACGCTAGCCTTCGATCGCACCTTGCTAGCTACCAGAGAGAGAGTGTGCCTGCCTCTCTCCCTTCTCGCTTGTCCTGTCCTTGGTAAGCTAGCCTTCGATCGCACCTTGCTAGCTACCAGAGAGAGAGAGAGCGTGCCTGCCTCTCTCTCTCCCTTCACGCTTGTCCTGTCCTTGGTAGGCTAGCCTTCGCTCGCACCTAGCTAGCTACCAGAGAGAGAGAGAGAGTGTGTGTCTGCCTGCCTGCCTGCCTTATCGGCCTCTCTCTCTCGTCTCGATTCACTTTCAATCGAGACCATAGGAAACGCATTTTTTCCTATATAATAGTACCAAATACTATGTGTGGGTAGTTGGTCAAAAAGTTGCCCAAAAGGTGCACCTTTTTGAATTCGTTCCGTTTTTACCAAGGGCTTTCTACCACGGCCAAACCCTCGATTCCCCAAGCCTTTCCTCACTCTCTCTCTCGCACCTTGCTAGCTACCAGAGAGAGAGAGAGTGTGCCTGCCTCTCTCCCTTCTCGCTTGTCCTGTCCTTAGTAAGCTAGCCTTCGATCGGACCTAGCTAGCTACCAGAGAGAGAGAGTGTGCCTGCCTCTCTCTCTCTCTCCCTTCTCGCTTGTCCTGTCCTTGGTAAGCTAGCCTTCGATCGCACCTTGCTAGCTACCAGAGAGAGAGAGCGTGCCTGCCTCTCTCCCTTCACGCTTGTCCTGTCCTTGGTAGGCTAGCCTTCGATCGCACCTAGCTAGCTACCAGAGAGAGAGAGTGTGTGTCTACCTGCCTGCCTGCCTTATCGGCCTCTCTCTCTCTCTCGTCTCGATTCACATTCAATCGAGACCATAGGAAACGCATTTTTTCCTATATAATAGTGCCAAATACTATATGTGGGTAGTTAGTTAGGAAAGTTTCAACTTCCTAACCTTACAGACACTACCCAAGCCATATCGCTACTAGAGCGAGAGAGGGTGCCCCTGCCTCTCTCTCTCTCTACCTTTCGCTCTACTCCTAGCACTCCTGGCTAGATCGGCATTGCATGCTGGCTGGGACGACCTATCCAACGAGGGGTCGATCGTCCCGATGCGACCAGGCGATCGGTCGCAACAGGGAAGAAACCAGCTATCGTACTACGTCTCTAATGCAATGTATAGGACCCCAAAATCACTTCTTCCCTATATATAGTGCCAAATTCTATATGGGGGTAGTTGGTCAGGAAAGTTTCAATTTTGAAATCGTGCCTTTGCTACCAACGGCTTTGCACCAAGGGAAAGCCAGGGGTACACAAGGACTAGCGCCACAGTCTCACTTCTCGGTTTTATTTTATTCATTATCTCGGTAACGGATAGGAATTTTTTGATGGGGTTTGCTTTGGCAGATCGGCCATTACGAGAGCTATAAAGCAATGTCAATTGCGAGATTCGAACTCTTCCCTGTTGGTCGGGGCGGTGGGTGCGTCAAAACATATGACTTTTCAAAAAATCGACTTTATGCCGTTTCACTAAATGTTGAATATCTCGGGAACCCCTTGATATTTTTCCATGGGGTTTGCATTGGAATATTGGCCAATGAAAGGTCTAGATTGCTATGTCGGCGGCGGGATTCGAACTCGTGCTAGGTAGTTTTTACAGTGAAAAAACCGATGAACAAATGACTTTTTTGGCAATATCTCCGTAACAAATGGGAATATTTCGACGAGGTTTATGCCGGCAAGTCGGTCTCGATAGCCTGTATCAGAAAATAACAAGTTGCCTGGCACAACTCCTCCCCAATCGTCGGGGCGGTGGGTGCGTCAAAACATATGACTTTTCAAAAAAAATCGACTTTATGCCGTTTCACTAAATGTTGAATATCTCGGGAACCCCTTGATATTTTTCCATGGGGTTTGCATTAGAATATTGGCCAATGAAGGGTCTAGATTGCTATGTCGGCGGCGGGATTCGAACTCGTGCTAGGTCGTTTTCACAGTGAAAAAACCGATGAACAAATGACTTTTTTGGCAATATCTCCGTAACAAATGGGAATATTTCGACGAGGTTTATGCCGGCAAGTCGGTCTCGATAGCCTGTATCAGAAAATAACAAGTTGCCTGGCACAACTCCTCCCCAATCGTCGGGGCGGTGGGTGCGTCAAAACATATGACTTTTCAAAAAAAATCGACTTTATGCCGTTTCACTAAATGTTGAATATCTCGGGAACCCCTTGATATTTTTCCATGGGGTTTGCATTAGAATATTGGCCAATGAAGGGTCTAGATTGCTATGTCGGCGGCGGGATTCGAACTCGTGCTAGGTCGTTTTCACAGTGAAAAAACCGATGAACAAATGACTTTTTTGGCAATATCTCCGTAACAAATGGGAATATTTCGACGGGGTTTATGTCGGCAAGTCGGCCTCGATAGCCTGTATCAGAAAATATCAAGTTGCCTGGCACACCTCCTCCTCAATCGTCGGGGCGGTGGGTGCGTCAAAACATATGACTTTACAAAAAGTCTTTATGCCGTTTCACTAAACGTTGAATATTTTGGGAACCGCTTGACATTTTTCCATGGGGTTTGCATTGGAATATTGGACAATGAAGGTTCTAGACTGCTATGTCGACGGCGGGATTCGAACTTGTGCTAGGTCGTCCTCACAATTAAAAAACCGATGAAAAGCTACAGTTTCCCCCATATCTCCAGAACGGCTGGGAATATTTTCAAGCGGTTTGCTGCAGCGTGTCGGGGCCACGGGGCCACCTCGGGGAACGGGTGCCACCCGGACGCCACCGGGCGAGGTGGTGTCAAAATGGCGGAAAAACCGTTAGGTTCCTAGAATGAAGTGGTGGAAGGGAACGTCCCATTGGCACGTTTCACACCTCGGCAGACGCGCCTGGTCGAGACGAAGACATAGAGTGGTAGATGTTGAAAATCGGTGGAGGTTTGGCCGAGTTAGGGGCTATTTTGTCACCCGGCAGGGGCCACAAAACGACAAAGTCCGAAAAGCTACAGTTTCCCCCATATCTCCAGAACGGCTGGGAATATTTTCAAGCGGTTTGCTGCAGCGTGTCGGGGCCACGGGGCCACGTCGGGGAACGGGTGCCACCCGGACGCCACCGGGCGAGGTGGTGTCAAAATGGCGGAAAAACCGTTAGGTTCCTAGAATGAAGTGGTGGAAGGGAACGTCCCATTGGCACGTTTCACACCTCGGCAGACGCGCCTGGTCGAGACGAAGACAGAGAGTGCTGGATGTTGAAAATCGGTGCAGGTTTGGCCGAGTTAGGGGCTATTTTGTCACCCGGCAGGGGCCACAAAACGACAAAGTCCGAAAAGCTACAGTTTCCCCCATATCTCCAGAACGGCTGGGAATATTTTCAAGCGGTTTGCTGCAGCGTGTCGGGGCCACGGGGCCACGTCGGGGAACGGGTGCCACCCGGACGCCACCGGGCGAGGTGGTGTCAAAATGGCGGAAAAACCGTTAGGTTCCAAGAATGAAGTGGTGGAAGGGAACGTCCCATTGGCACGTTTCACACCTCGGCAGACGCGCCTGGTCGAGACGAAGACAGAGAGTGCTGGATGATGAAAATCGGTGCAGGTTTGGCCGAGCTAGGGGCTATTTTGTCACCCGGCAGGGGCCACAAAACGACAAAGTCCGAAAAGCTACAGTTTCCCCCATATCTCCAGAACGGCTGGGAATATTTTCAAGCGGTTTGCTGCAGCGTGTCGGGGCCACGGGGCCACGTCGGGGAACGGGTGCCAACCGGACGCCACCGGGCGAGGTGGTGTCAAAATGGCGGAAAAACCGTTAGGTTCCAAGAATGAAGTGGTGGAAGGGAACGTCACATTGGCACGTTTCACACCTCGGCAGACGCGCCTGGTCGAGACGAAGACAGAGAGTGCTGGATGATGGAAATCGGTGGAGGTTTGGCCGAGTTAGGGGCTATTTTGTCACCCGGCAGGGGCCACAAAACGACAAAGTCCGAAAAGCTACAGTTTCCCCCATATCTCCAGGACGGCTGGGAATATTTTCAAGCGGTTTGCTGCAGCGTGTCGGGGCCACGGGGCCACGTCGGGGAACGGGTGCCACCCGGACGCAACCGGGCGAGGTGGTGTCAAAATGGCGGAAAAACCGTTGGGGTTCCAGAATGAAGTGGTGGAAGGGAACGTCACATTGGCACGTTTCACACCTCGGCAGACGCGCATGGTCGAGACGAAGACATTGAGTGGTAGATGATGAAAATCGGTGGAGGTTTGGCCGAGTTAGGGGCTATTTTTCACCCATGCCACAATAGTCAAGGTCAAGGTAGGGAGCGTGGGAAAATAGTGTTTTTCTCCCAAGCGTGGAAAGATATGTTAAAGTTTGACCCACCGGCGCCTAGGTCTGGATGAGTCGCACCTGCCTGTGTTATCCCCGTGCATGTCGCTGTGTCCGTTCGTGCGTACGCCTTCGCATAGCAAACGCTTCGGTGCCAAGTCGGTAGCTTAAAGTTGGTTTTCTCCGAAAGCCTATGAGCGATCTTAAGGTGCGACCCATCGGCAGATGGGCCTCGACGAGACGCAGCTGGCAGTGAAAACCCCATGGATCTCGGCTGGTCCGATCGTCCGTAAGTCAAAGAAAACGAATGCAATGGAATTCGCAATGGTCAGCTCGCTGCGAGAATCGGATTATTTTTTTTCCTGGCCAAACGGGTGGACCAATGGGCAATTGCAAGACGTCATTCGATCTGGCGTGACGAGAGGCGTCTTGGAAAAAAAAATAAGTCCATTGGACCTGTACGTTCGTCCGTAATGGTAAGAAAACCGATTTTTGGAACCCCCCTCCAATGTTAAAGTGAAAATGTCCATTAAAAAAAGTTTTCTCGCCGACGGGTAGAGGTATTGTCCCGTGTCGTGGTTCGACCGCTCGGGCCCGACGAGACGCGTCTGCCGGTGCCAGGCACGGTCGAGTAGGCGTGTCCGTTCGTCCGTGCGCTCTGGAAAACGTTTTCAGCCGCGCCGAACCATACGAGTGCGAAGTTGGCTTAAATCGAGTTTGCTCGAAAAGTAATGGACCGATTTTGACATGCGACCTACCGACAGGTCGGTCTCGGCAAGACACGTCGGACGGTGTGAAAGACATGGAATTCCCATCGTCCGTTCGTCCGTCCGGGGAAGAAAACGGGCCCGTTGATGTCAATGTCGGAAGCGGGCGACATTGGGTCGAAGCGAGTTTTGAGCATCGCCACTTAAAGGTATGTTGCCATGCCCTACGTCGTAAGATGGGCCTGGAAGAGCCGCATCTGGTGGTGCAAACCGCATGAAAATCGGCTTGTCCGTTCGTCCGTGCGACCCGTCCACGTGCATGTCGCTGGAGCGCGACATGGGGTTGAAGCGAGTTTTCAGCATCGCCACTTGGCAGGATGTTGACGAGCCATACGTCGGACGATGGGCCTGGAGAAGACGCATCTGTGCGTGCAAACCCCGTGAAAATCTGCTGGTCCGTTCGTCCGTACGGCTGAGAAAATGCGTAGTTCAAGGTCAAGGTCGGGAGCGTGGGAAAAAAATGGCTTGGGTGCAGTTTTCTCTGGAACGGGAAGAGCTATCTTGAAGTGGGAAGCACCGGCACATCGGCCCGGACGAGTCGCATCTGCCTGCGAAAAGGGCATTTGAATCACCGTGTCCGTTCGTGTGCAGGACGAGGAAAATGAATGGTTTGACTGTTGCGGAGAAGACGGATCCGTACTTGGAGTTAGTACGTGATTTACGCTGGCGCACAAAGAGAGATATAAATACCAAGAAGAAGAAGAAGAAGAAGAAGAAGAAAAAAATTAGAAAATAAAAATAACAAAGAAGAAGAAGAAGGAAGGCGGGAAGAAAGAACATAATAATAATAATAATAACAATAAAACCCGCAATACAAGGTGATTTTGTACGATACTATTTAAAACACTTTATGGAAGCGTTCGATTGTCGTTTCTATGCATAAACTTGGCAATTGTAATCCATTCCACTGCATTTTTCATGATGGGAAAATATTGTCCCACTTGGGCAAAGATTGGCCCAAAATCTACCTGGCATTGGAAGCACTTGGCTTCATTCACCTTAGGACTCCAGCGTTACCTTGTCGTACAGACAATATTGTGTAGGCATGTTTGTCAAATTCCTTGGTTCGACATTAAAATCACTTCATACAAACAATATAAGTGATTTCGTCCAATTGCGCTCTTTGACAAATTTCAAAATTGTGTGCAATTCGATCATGTGGCATTGATAACACTTTACAGAAGCGTTTAATTATGTTCTGTCTGCATGAAGTTGGCATTTTCCATGATGGGAAATATTTCCCAAAACCTACATGTTATCTGACTTCGAGCCCCCCAAAAATTGCCAAGAAATGTAGCAAAATGTGGCCAAAAACCTACGTTATTGGGTTTGGGGCAAAAATTTGCACAACAATGGTCCGAAAAGTGGCCAAAAACCTACCTAAACTTTTCCGAGACACGCTCAACAGTGTCTTCTTTCCGCACCGTTTGTGTCAAGCCCGTTCCCTTGTCTGTGACGGGAACAAATAAATTTTAAAAAAAACAGACCAAAAAAAAAAAAAAAAAAAAAAAAAACAGAAAAGAAAAGAAAAGAAAAGAAAAGAAAAGAAAAATTCGTATCTGTAGAACGGTAAAAGATATTCTCATGCGGTTTGCGTTGGCTGCTGCGTCCTAGACAGAGCTATTATGTCTCTCTGTATGTCTGTATGTATGTATGTATGTATGTATGTATGTATGTATGTATGTATGTATGTATGTATGCAAATCAAATCAATAAATAACCAAGTCCAACAAAACCCATTTCTTCCATGCAAGTGTAAAGTTTCGAAAAATTGAAAGCTTAGGAATAGAGCGACGTGCCATATGTCGGCAGATCGGGCTCGAAGAGACGACTCTGTTAGAGCAAACCGCACGTCAATAGCCCTGTCCGTTCGTCCGTACGCTTCGAGAAACCGACCGTTTCTAGGTAAAACGCGCCTTAAAGTTCCTTTCCTCCGGAAGGGCAAGAGCTAGGTGGACGTGCGACCCAGGGCCAGTTTGGTCTTGAAGAGACGCGTCAGGCAGTGAAAACCCCACGAAAATCGGACTGTCCGTTCGCCCGCCATTGGAAGAAAACCGATTCCTTCCATGCAAGTGTGAAGTTTCGAAAAATTGAAAGCTTAGGAATAGAGCGACGTGCCATATGTCGGCAGATCGGGCTCGACGAGGCCACTGTGCTAGAGCAAACCGAACGTCGATAGCCCTGTCCGTTCGTCCGTTCGCTTCGAAAAACCGACCGTTTTTAGGTGAAACGCGGCGTAAAGTTCCTTTTCTCGGGAGGGGCAAGAGCTAGGTGGACGTGCCACCCAGGGCCAGATTGGCCTTGAAGAGACGCGTCTGGCAGTGAAAACCCCACGAAAATCGGACAGTCCGTTCGTCCGTGCGACCATGAAAAGCCGAAGGTCAAGGTCGTTGCCATCACGGCATTCCGTTGGTTCGGTATCTTCACTCGAATACCTATATCTTTCGAACGCTCGAAGATATTTTCGTGCGGTTTGCTGCGGCTGATGGGTCTGAGAAAGACCTATCCGTCGATGCCTTGCGCTGGAAGATGGCTTCATCCTGGACGAGGCGGTGGCCATTTCAGCGAGAGACGAAAGTAATGGGAAAATAACAAGTAACCGACTTCGCTCGGGAAGCAATTTATCGGCACTCTTGCTAGAAAATTCGTGTCTCTAAAACGGCGAAAGATATTCTCGTGCGGTTTGCGGTGGCGGCTGCGTCCTAGACAGGGCTATCCACGCATGCCTTGCCGAGCGAGATGGCTTCAAAGATGGCTTCGTGATGGCCGTTCAGGCACAGGCAGAAATCACTGGAGGGGGGGATAGACACACAAAACTCGCTCGGGAAGCAATTTATCGGCACACTTGCTAGAAAATTCGCCTCTCTAAAACGGCGAAAGATATTCTCGTGCGGTTTGCGGTGGCGGCTGCGTCCTAGACAGAGCTATCCACGCATGCCTTGCCGAGCGAGATATATATATATATATATATATATATATATATATATATATATATATACACACACACACACACAAAGACAGACACACACACACACACACACACACACACACACACACACACACACATCAATTAATAACTAAGTCCAACGTTGGTTTTAGTTACTTCGCTTCCAAGGGCTTTGCACCAAGGGAATGTCAGGGGTACACAAGGCCTAGCGCCGACGGCGGGAGGTATTATCAAATGTCAGATGCCAAAAGATCTGTCTTGAATAGACGCGTCGGCCTGTGCCAAATATATCTTAATGGCTGCGTCCGTTCGTCCGCCATCGGGAGAAAACCGTTTTCTTCCATGCAAGTGTGAAGTTTCGAAAAATTGAAATCTTTGGAATATAGCGACGTGCCACATGTCGGCAGATCGGGCTCGAAGAGACGACTCTGTTAGAGCAAACCGCACGTCAATAGCCCTGTCCGTTCGTCCGTACGCTTCGAGAAACCGACCGTTTCTAGGTAAAACGCGGCTTAAAGTTCCTTTCCTCCGGAAGGGCAAGAGCTAGGTGGACGTGCGACCCAGGGCCAGATTGGTCTTGAAGAGACGCGTCAGGCAGTGAAAACCCCACGAAAATCGGACTGTCCGTTCGCCCGCCATTGGAAGAAAACCGATTCCTTCCATGCAAGTGTGAAGTTTCGAAAAATTGAAAGCTTAGGAATAGAGCGACTTGCCATATGTCGGCAGATCGGGCTCGACGAGGCCACTGTGCTAGAGCAAACCGAACGTCGATAGCCCTGTCCGTTCGTCCGTACGCTTCGAAAAACCGACCGTTTTTAGGTGAAACGCGGCGTAAAGTTCCTTTTCTCGGGAGGGGCAAGAGCTAGGTGGACGTGCCACCCACGGCCAGATTGGCCTTGAAGAGACGCGTCTGGCAGTGAAAACCCCACGAAAATCGGACTGTCCGTTCGTCCGTGCGACCATGAAAAGCCGAAGGTCAAGGTCGTTGCCATCACGGCATTCCGTTGGTTCGGTATCTTCACTCGAATACCTATATCTTTCGAACGCTCGAAGATATTTTCGTGCGGTTTGCTGCGGCTGATGGGTCTGAGAAAGACCTATCCGTCGATGCCTTGCGCAGGAAGATGGCTTCATCCTGGACGACGCGGTGGCCATTTCAGCGAGAGACGAAAGTAATGGGAAAATAACAAGTAACCGACTTCGCTCGGGAAGCAATTTATCGGCACTCTTGCTAGAAAATTCGTATCTCTAAAACGGCGAAAGATATTCTCGTGCGGTTTGCGGTGGCGGCTGCGTCCTAGACAGAGCTATCCACGCATGCCTTGCCGAGCGAGATGGCTTCAAAGATGGCTTCGTGATGGCCTTTCAGGCACAGGCAGAAATCACTGGAGGGGGGGATAGACACACAAAACTCGCTCGGGAAGCAATTTATCGGCACTCTTGCTAGAAAATTCGTGTCTCTAAAACGGCGAAAGATATTCTCGTGCGGTTTGCGGTGGCGGCTGCGTCCTAGACAGAGCTATCCACGCATGCCTTGCCGAACGAGATGGCTTCAAAGATGGCTTCGTGATGGCCGCCCAGGCACAGGCAGAAATCACTGGAGGGGGGGATGGGATAGACACACAAAACTCGCTCGGTATGCAATTTATCGGCACACTTGCTAGAAAATTCGCCTCTCTAAAACGGCGAAAGATATTCTCGTGCGGTTTGCGGTGGCGGCTGCGTCCTAGACAGAGCTATCCACGCATGCCTTGCCGAACGAGATGGCTTCAAGGATGGCTTCGTGATGGCCGTTCAGGCACAGGCAGAAATCACTGGAGGGGGGGATAGACACACAAAACTCGCTCGGGAAGCAATTTATCGGCACACTTGCTAGAAAAATCGTGTCTCTGAAACGGCGAAAGATATTCTCGTGCGGTTTGCGGTGGCGGCTGCGTCCTAGACAGAGCTATCCACGCATGCCTTGCC